>JANAVB010020797.1:1609542-1878840 GCA_029216955.1 Iris pallida
CTTCCGCCAATGTCGTAAAAGGAGCAACGGGTGCTCCCACAGTCCGAGAGCATTCTGGTCCTCGCTCAACCCCTAACTCTTGGTGGTTGAGTTGTCTCTCCCCCTCGTCTTACTTTTGGTGGTATACTTGTATAGGCGTTGTCTTTTTTGTTTGTGCCTTGTATACGTGAGCAGGCTTTGGCATTTTGAGCCTTCTTTAATAAAACAAGGGGGGTTCTCTTAAAATATATATATATATATATATATATATATATATATATATATATATTTAAAATATATATATATATACACACACACACACACGCACACACACACATATATACACACACACACACACACACACACACACACACACACACACACACACACACACACACATATATATATATATATATATATATATATATATATATATATATATATATATATTGTCACGACCCGCACCCTGAAGAGGGGCACGAGCACGTGGTTACGTCCAGCCTACGCCATAGAATCGACGGTAGAATGCTGTATATAGGGTCTGTAAATACTACGACTAAAATAGATAAAGATACATGTACAGTATATACACTCTGAATGGAGGTGACATAGCAATACAGTCTCAATCACAAAGTAAAACTAAGGTAGATAGCATGGAAAGGAAATAGGATAGATGAAAGCAGAAAATAAGTTCAAGATCCACACAAGTCCAAAGCTAACACAACATCACAGAGTCACAGAATATAATATAAGTACTACAGTCTGAAAAGTACTAGCTGGCTCGCAGACCAGTCAAACCTAACTAAGCTACACTACTCTGGGTGTGCAAAGTCTAGTGGTTCTACTATCAAGCCACGGTCCAAGTCTACTCCATCTAACCCGTCCCCATAATAGGTCGGGCAATCTGTCTCAGAATCATTTGTAAAATATCAACGGCATCCTGTCAGAAAAATGAGCAAGTACAAACACTAACAACAGTTCCATATGAATTGACAAATTCTATAAGAGACAATGTAATGAAATACAAGACAAAGATATAGGACGACTTGGGAACCATTCGAAAGCCGAGTTACAACCCTTAAACCAAACAAAGACCGGGGTTGTAACTCTTCTTCCGAACAGGACTTAGTCTCCAATCAAGGTACAGTATAAAGGCATGTGGAGCATGTGAGTAAATGAAATCATAACATGGTGAGAAAAGTACTGAAAGTAAAGCCGAACTGGATATAAAATATGATAATAAATGTAAAATGTGATTTGAACTATTAGAGCGATATGTGATCGGCTTTTAGGTAAGTGACAAGACAAGTTATCCACTTGGCCCGACAATCCACGGTGATCTCACGAAAAGTTATGTCGGCCAACCTAAATAACAGGCGCACGGAAGTATCTGCTACACCCTACGTGAGGTGAGGGTGGCGCTAGCAAAATAGTGATAGGAGGCTTTGATCACATAACCCCTAAAAATTCCCCCATCCCCAAATAGTATCACGGATCCGGATATGGCACGTCATGACACGGGATTCCATAAGAGGGTAGCAAGTCCCCTTAGAAATTGGTGTCTATATAAGTACACGAAACACGGAATATCACATACCAATATACCAAGAAAGTCCAGGAATAACATCTCATGATAGGATCCGACATATACTAGTCCGTGAACTATCGTGTCGAGAATCAAGTAAGACACTACAACTGAATCGGATATAGTAGATATCAAGAAAATGAAAACTATCAGTGAATGTACTCGCCTGTGGTCCTGAACTGATAAGATGAACAGACGTTCAGAGTAAATCAAAGACCTAAAATGAGATACTATAAGTTAGACAGGGTTTTATAATAAAAAGGAAACTAATTTAAGTCATGATATGCAAGTCTAAGTCAAACTAGGTAAATCTAGGTCAAACTGAGTCATACTAGGTCATACCAGGTCACTGGAAGTCAATCCAAGTCAAACTAGGTCAAACGGGGTCAAAGGTTGACTTATAGTTGACTTTTGGTTAAAAAGTCAACTCTGGTCAACTCTGGTCAACACTGAGTCAACCCTGGGTCAAACTAGGCTAATGTTGACTAACTGTTGACTTTCAGTTAACTGGTCAACTCTGGTTTGGTTTCGGTCAATTCTAGTCACTTATAGGCTAAGTTTGACTTTCGGTTGACTTTTGTTGACTTTTGGTCAAAAAGGACAACCGAAGTCAAAACTAGTCTAGGAGCGCTATTATTGACCATAACCAACCAAGACAAACAATTTCTAACTATACCTTACACCTTAAACTCAATACCTTAGCTTCTAGGTAAATACCTATACTTACCCTTAACAAGGTAATCCCGATACCTTGCACATACCACTCTAACCTAGGAATACTAACCTAGGTTTCCTAGGATAGCTAGATACTATCCTATACTAACATTACCTACCATAAAATCCTAGTGCCTAGGTCATCTAGTCCATCTTAGGTCACATATTGATCATTCAACATTACCTTACCCTTATATCATTATTCTAACTTAACTAACCACTCACCACACAAACTCACTCACTCATATGGTCACATATAGGTTCTCCTATAGGCTCACATATAGGCTCTCCTATAGGCTATTAGCTATATATATACCCTCTAGACACTTATATAAACTCACACATACACACACACATAGGCTTATAGGGCTGTCCATTTAGGACTGGATATGGGATGGAAATGGGACATCAAATGGCTGTCCATGGGGACCAATATGTGGGCTGAAAGTATGCTGTACAAGGATGGTTTGTAGGAACAAGTTTGGGGCTGTTATGGACTGGTTTTAGGCTGCTATGGGTGTCAATTTGGACTGTCCAAAAGGGACTGAATTGGCCCCTACAACTGCTCCTAAAGCTGAACTCTAAGGGGCTGTTCTATAGGCTGTTTTCCAAAGGCCAAATGTGGGCTGAATGTGGGGGTTTCATGGCTGAACCTAAGGGATAATTAGGACTGTCAATTGGCTAAACAAGGGGACTGATCAATGGGGCTAACAAGGCCTGAAATGGCTGATACTAAGGGACTGGTTTTGGACAGTCAAAGGGCTGATATATAGGCCAACTAAGTGGTGCCTATAGGGGTGATATGGGCCAGCCAAATGGGGCTAAATCCTCCCCCAACCTGCTGCAAAACAGCAGCCAACAGTCCCCTGTGTGGGGACTGTTCACTCTGGAAATCAGTCCCCCTTGTGGGGACTGATACACACTGATCAGCAGTGTGTACTGCTGCTAAATGCTGCTGTTAACAGCAGTCTCTCCCCCTCTCTATATCACTCTCAAACTCTCACTCTCTCACACTCTAATCTCCTCTTAACTCTCTATCACTAATCTCTCATTCATTCTCTCAAACACCTTTAATACAAGCACAACTACACACACATATCATTTCCAACTCCACCATTCGAAATCACCCCCCCCCCCCCCTCTTGGCCGAAATTCTCATACACATGAACACAAATTATATCACATATTGACACACCATGTATATATACATATAAATTAGAGACTATATATATATATATATATATATATATATATATATATATATATATATAAAAAAAATATATATATATATATATATATATATATATATATATATATATTTTATATATATATATATATATATATATATATATATTTTATATATATATATATATATATATATATATATATATATATATATATATATAGACATTAATATACCTATATAACCATGATATAGATATATATTAGAATATGATACAGTATGATACATTGAAAATACATCTCTAAACAAATAGAAATCTGAGATTTAATATCTAAATAACATTTAAACAATATATATTAAAAATACAAGTGTCCAAATAGGGTTTTTCCCACTAGGACACAATCCCACACATAGAACTCACCTAGAAGTCTCCAAATGGACACAAAATGGACACAAATAGAGACACAACCAAGGCGGTCATTCCTATGGGTCTAAAATCATCCTATATGCATGAAGAAATAAAAAGGAGAAGGGATTTATACCTCCCGGTAGATCGAATCTAAGAAAAACCCCTTCCGATGCGACCCCGACACGTAGAAATCCCAAATGGACACGAACGAGCTCCGAATCCTCCCAAACTTGGCTAGCTTCCTCCTCGGCTTGAGTAGAGAAGAAAAAAGGAAGGTTGGGTGGAAGAATGAAGGGATTTGGTGGAGAAATCAATAGAAACCCTCTCTAGAAATTTGGGGAAGAACAAGAGAGAGAAAAATGAAGTGGAAAAATAAGCAAGTGACTCTCTCTCTCTACTAGCTAGGGCCGGCCATGTAGGGATGGTTTTCCCTTATTTGCAATGTCTAAAATACTCCCCACTAGCCTATTTAATTAAATATTAGGAAAGGGTTTAAGTCGAGGCTATTTTAGTCATTCTAAAATCTCTAATCTAACCAAACCCTATCCATAATAATTAGTCTAACCACTAACTAAAAATTAATATCATGTGGGCCACAGCTGAATAATGTGTGGGTCCCACTAGAGTCAAAACTACCCCGGGTCCCCGATACAGGTCGGATTGAGTTAAAATTCGAACCCGACTCAAATAACTCCAAAATAATATTATAAATAAATAAAGAATTCCAAAATAATTCTAAGGTGGAAAAATGACCAAAATACCCCTGTTCATGAAAACTGAGGATGACAAATCTATCCACCTTAAAAAAATTTTGTCCTCAAAATTAAATCAAACATACACTGAAATCACATGCAGCAACATAAAAACTATACCTCAGGGCTCGAAGAGATAAGGGTAACGCTCCCGCATGTCGTTCCCTCTCTCCCAGGTAGACTCACCTGGAGAGTGATGCCTCCATGCAACACGAACCAAGGGTATAACCTGGTTCTGGAGCACCTTCTCCCTACGATCCAGAATCTCCACTGGCTGCTCTGGATAGTGAAGAGTAAGCCCCACCTCGATCGCTGAATGGTCCAATACATGGCTGGGGTTTGCCACGTACCGTCTCAGCTGCGACACATGGAACACGTTGTGCACCCCCTTTAGCGTAGGCGGCAAGTCTAGCCGGTAAGCCACTGCACCGACCCTCTCAAGGATAGTGAAAGGTCCGATGTAGCGCGGACTAAGCTTCCCGTCTCCGCCAAAGCGAATCGTGCCCCGTGTCAGAGAAATCTTCAGGAAAACCAAAGCACTAGCCTAGACATAAAACAAACTCAGCACACAGGACAAACAAAATCACAAGCATCACAAATAGGAACTGAAACTAACCTCGAACTCTAACGGTCTCCGGTGGCTATCGGCCCAATGCCGCTGCCTATCCTGAGCCACCCGAAGTCTGTCTCTAATCAACCTGACCTTCTCAGCTACATCTACTACCATCTCCGGTCCAAACAGCACTCTCTCGACAAAATCGTCCCATGACAAGGGAGTACGACATCTCCGTCCGTATAGAGCCTCGAATGGCGACATCTCTATACTGGCCTGATAGCTGTTATTGTAAGCAAACTCTACCAGATGAAGATGGTCCTCCTAAGAACCCCCCGAGATCTAACACACACGTTTGAAGCATATCCTCCAAAGTCTGGATAGTCCTCTCCGACTGCCCGTCTGTCTGGGGGTGATAAGCGGTACTAAACTTGAGCGAGGTGCCCAAGCTAGCCTGCAAACTCCTCCAGAAGTGGGAAGTAAAATGACTGTCCCGGTCTGAAACTATGCTCATAGGAACCCTATGCAATCATACGATCTGAGGAACGTACAGCTCTGCCAGCCTCTCCGTAGACAATCCCACCTTGAAAGGCAAAAAGTGGGCCAATTTGGTCAATCTATCAACTATGACCCAAATTGCGTCTTTCCCTCCAGGAGATCGTGGGAGTCCGAACACAAAGTCCATGGTGATGTGCTTCCACTTCCACTCAGGAATGGGTAGTAGCTGTAGCAACCCACCAGGCCTCTGCCTCTCGGCCTTCACCTGCTGACATACCAAGCAGCGAGATACAAACTGAGCTACCTCGTGCTTCATGCCGTACCACCAAACGTGCTCTCTCAGATCTCTGTACATCTTGTTGGCCCCAGGATACATAGAGTACTGAAAGCGATGTGCCATCTGAAGTACCTCCTTCCGAAGCTTCCCACTCGAAACGCACAGTCTAGCACCGTGCTGCAGCGACCCATCTTCGGCAATAGAGAAATCATCGAGCAACCCTGCCCGCACCTGCTTTCTGATGCTCCTCAGGGCAACATCATCATACCGTGCTGATCTGACTCTGTCCATCAACTCAGACTAAATCTGTAAGCCCCACATCTGCACCTCCATGCCCAGAATAATCACCTCAATTCCCAAACTGTCCAGGTCAGCCAAAAGATGACGATCTGCTGTCAGATACATAGCTACTGGATACCTGCTCAAGGCATCTACAACTACATTGGCCTTCCCTGGATGGTACTGCAAGACGATATCAAAATCCTTCATCAGCTCAGGACAACGTCTCTGCCGTATGTTCAGCTCCTTCTGAGTGAACACGTACTTCAAGCTCTTGTGATCAGTGAAGATCTCAACCCGCTCTCCATACAAGTAGTGTTTCTATAACTTCACGGCAAAGATAACAGCAGCCAACTCCAGATCGTGAGTCGGGTAGTTCTTCTTATGAGGACGTAACTGCCTAGATGCATAGGCAATCACCTTCCCGTCCTGCTGAAGAACACAACCCAAACCCCTGCCAGAAGCGTCGCTGTAGATCGAGAAACCACCGGTCCCAGACGGTAATGTCAAGATCGGAGCTGATGTCAACCTCTTCTTCAGCTCATCGAAGGCGGCCTGACACTCCTCAGTCCAGACGAACTCTACGTCCTTCCTGGTGAGTCTAGTCATCGGCTCCGCAATCCGCGAAAAGTCCTGGACGAACTTCCGATAGTATCCAGCCAAACCCAGAAAGCTCCGAATTTCGACAATTAAACTGGGTGTAGACCAAGACTCTACCGCAACAATCTTCTTCTGGTCTACTGAGATCCCGTGCTCGGTCACAACATGACCCAAGAACTCAACCTGGTCCAGGAAGAACTTGTACTTCGAAAGCTTCTCGTACAACTGCTCCTTCCTCAGAGTCTCGAGCACAATCCTCAGATGCTCCTCGTGCTCCTCCGGCATCTTCGAGTAGATCAAGATGTCATCTACGAAGACCACCACGAACTTGTCAAGGTACTGATGGAATACGTTGTTCATCAAGTTCATGAACACTGCTGGGGCGTTGGTCAACCCAAATGGCATAACAGTAAACTCGTACTGGCCGTACCGAGTCCAAAAAGATGTCTTCGGAATGTCTTCCTGCTTCACCTTTAGCTGATGATAACCGGATCTCAGGTCTATCTTCGAAAATACCTTCGCACCGCTCAACTGATTGAACAAGTCGTCAATCCTCGACAATGGGTACTTGTTCTTGATAGTGAGGTTGTTGAGCGCCCTGTAATCGATACACATACGCATCGTACCATCCTTCTTTGGTACAAACAGGACTGGCACTCCCCAAGGTGATGAACTAGATCTGATGAATCCCTTGTCCTGTAGCTCGTCTACTTGATTCTTCAGCTCTGCCAACTCGCTGTTGTTGACCCTATAGACATGCTGTAAAATAGGCTCAGCACCCGGCACCAAGTCTATAGATAACTCAATGTCTCTATTTGGCGGCATCCCAGGCAACTCCTCGGGAAAAACATCCATGAAATCAGCTATCAATAGATGCGGCAATGCCTGCCCCGCCAGCAAAGCTCCACAGAACCCATCTTTCGGCTCAGCTGCTCCCCTGGCAAACATAATCTCTGGCTCTCCCGGCGGCCTAAACAGAACCCTAACTCCTCTACAGTCTATACTAGCATGGTGCATGCTCAACCAATCCATTCCGAGCACCACATCGTACCTCGGAAGGGACATTACGAGCAAGCACGCACTCAAATCCCGGTCTCCTACAACAACTCTCCACTCCTTGCAGATATTGTTAACCAGGATAATGCCTCCTCCGGTCAATATCTTGCAAGTCCTACCCATAGATTCATCAATAATGTTGTGTCTCAGAGCAAAGGAAACAGACACAAAACGATGAGTGTCACCGGAATCAAACAAGGCAAAAACAGGGAATGAATCAAGAAGAACGTGACCTGCCACAGCGTCACCCACTGGCTCTGCCTCCTCCTCTGCTGTCAAGGCAAACACTCTGCCCGCAGGGGCTCCCCTTTGGTGCTGTACAAAGCGCTGCTGCTGGGTCTGAAGTGGAGGACCTCTCTGCTGAACTACTGGTCCTCTAGTCTGCTGCGCTCTGTCCTGCCTCCTCGGACTCCACGAAGACGGCAATCCTTCAGCTGGTGATCGGACGCCCCACAATATAGACAGACGCCCAACCTCTTTCTACAAACCTCTCGAGTGTGCCCCAGCTTTCCGCAGAAAGCGCACTGAGTAGCCTGCCTCTGGCCCTATCCCTGGTACTGCTGGGCACGCGTCGGTGCCTGTTGAAACTGCAACTAAGGCTGCTGCTGCTGCTGAAACTACCTTTGCTAGAAATGTGGGCGCTTCGTCGACCCTGCACTCGAGCTCGCTCTAAGAACGTCACTGCTCCTCTTCGGCTTGAGGCCAAAGTCCTCCTCTGTGATCTGCGCCTCCATCAGGATCTGCTCGAAGGTCGCGTCACGTCGCCCAGAGGTACGAGTGCGTACTGTATGTATAAGACCCCTCCAAAACTTGCGAGCCTTACACCCCTCATCCTGGATCAGACTGGGTACAAACCTACTCAGGCGGAAGAACTCCGCTGCATACTCGTCTACCGACGAGTTTCCCTGCACCAAACTGGCAAACTGTCCCCCCAAAGCTGTCAAGGCCACATCTGGATAGAACTTCTCCTTAAAGAGCGTTCTGAAGTTCTTCCAAGTCAAACCCCTCAACGATGCACGCGGATCCGTACGAAACCAAGTCAGCACTATATCGAAAAACTGGCTCGCTGTAGACGTCACCCAAAGTCCTCTCGGGATCTCTACCAACTCCAAACTCCACTGGACATCCTCCAACCAGTAATCCGCGTACAGGATACCCTCGGTACCCTTGAACTCCCTCGGGTTCATCTTCCTGAAGTCTAGGTATGTACCGGGCCTCCCCTGACCCTGCTGCTGAACTGGGGCTCCCAAAACTGTATCCGGTGCACCCCTCTCTACTGCTGCCATCGCCAGCTGATGGGAGTTCTCCATGCTCCATCGTAACAACTCTGTCTGTGTGCTCTGGATCTGCAACATCTGCTGCAGAAGGGCCATCATCCCCTGAGTATCAGTCGGTAGCGGAGGCGGCGGTGGAAGAATATCTGGAATGACTTTGGACGGTCCCGCTGCTGGAGGTGGAAGACCTCCTGGAACCGTCGCTGCTGCTCCCGTCTAAAGGACAGGAACTGAGGTTGCAGCTCCCTCAGCTGTAGCTCCCGTAGCCGGAGGTGGAAGACCTCCTGGAACTGTCGCTGCTACTCCTGCCTGAAGGGCAGGAACTGGGGCTGCTGCTCTCTCGACTGCTACTCCCGTAGCCGGAGGTGGAAGTCCTGCCGGATCGGGCCTCTTCGGAACAGCACTAGATCCTGCTGCCTGAGAGCGAGTAATCGTCATCCTGAGGATAGATTGAAACAAAGAATCAATATGGCACATGATAGGGAATATCAAAGAAGGACAATTAAATTCAATACAAAAGAGTTGTCATGATAATCAAAAGATCAAAAATTCCCTAAAATATGATTGAGTAACTCCTATCATACCCTAGATCCTACGTCCTAATTACAAGCTCGTAATTAGTACTCTAAGTCGAGCACCATTACGAGATCGTACTAGTTACGACATTGACCTGCATGGGCCACCACAAAAATATGTCACGATCCGCACCCTAAAGAGGGGGACGAGCACGTGGTTACGTCCAGCCTACGCCGCAGAATCGACGGTAGAACGCTGTATATAGGGTCTGTAAATACTATGACTAAAACAGAAAAAGGTACCTGTACAGTATATACACTCCGAATGGAGGTGACATAGCAATACAGTCTCAATCATAAAGTAAAGCTAAGGTAGATAGCATAGAAAGGAAATATGATAGATGAAAGCAGGAAATAAGTTCAAGATCCACACAAGTCCAAAGCTAACACATAATCACAGAGTCACAGAATATAATATAAGTACTACAGTCTGAAAAGTACTAGCTGGCTCGCAGACCAGGCAAACCTAACTAAGCTACACTACTCTGGGTGTGCAAAGTCTAGTGGCTCTACTATCAAGTCACGGTCCAAGTCTACTCCATCTAACCCGTCCCCATAATAGGTCGAGCAATCTGTCTTAGAATCATCTGTAAAATATCAACGATATCCTGTCAGAAAAATGAGCAAGTACAAACACTAACAGCAGTTCCATATGAATTGACAAATTCTATAAGAAACAGTATAATAAAATACAAGACAAAGATATAGGACGACTTGGAAACCATTCGAAAGCCGAGTTACAATCCTTAAACCAAACAAGGACCGGAGTTGTAACCCTTCTTTCGAACAGGACTTAGTCTCCAATCAAGGTACAGTATAAAGGCATGTGGAGCATGTGAGTAAATGAAATCATAGCATGGTGAGAAAAGTACTGAAAGTAAAGTCGAACTGGATATAAAATACGATAATAAATGTAAAATGTGATTTGAACTATTAGAGCGATATGTGATCGGCTTTTAGGTAAGTGACAAGACAAGTTATCCACTTGGCCCTACAATCCACGATAATCTCACGAAAAGTCATGCCGGCCAACCTGGATAACAGACGCACGGAGGTATCTGCTACACCCTACGTGAGGTGAGGGTGGCGCTAGCAAAATAGTGATAGGAGGCTTTGATCACATAACCCCTAATAATTCCTCCATCCTCGAATAGTATTATGGATCCGGACATGGCACGTCATGACACGGGATTCCATAAGAGGGTAGCAAGTCCCCTTAGAAAATTGGTGTCTATACAACTACACGAAACATGGAATATCACATACCAATATACCAGGAAAGTCCAGGAATAACATCTCATGACAGGATCCGACGTGTACTAGTCCGTGAACTATCATGTCGAGAATCAAGTAAGATACTACAACTGAATCGGATATAGTAGATATCAAGACAATGAAAACTATCAGTGAATGTACTCGCCTGTGGTCCTGAGCTGATAAGGTGAACAGACGTTCAGAGTAAATCACAGACCTAAAATGAGATACTATAAGTTAAACAGGGTTTTATAATAAAAAGGAAACTAATTTAAGTTATGATATGCAAGTCTAAGTCAAACTAGGTAAATCTAGGTCAAACTGAGTCATACTAGGTCATACCAGATCACTGGGAGTCAATCCAAGTCAAACTAGGTCAAACGGGGTCAAAGGTTGACTTACATTTGACTTTTGGTCAAAAAGTCAACTCTTGTAAACTCTGGTCAATACTGAGTCAACCCTGGATCAAACTAGGCTAATGTTGACTAACTGTTGACTTTCAGTTAACTGGTCAACTCTGGTTTGGTTTCGGTCAATTCTAGTCACTTATAGGCTAAGTTTGACTCTCGATTGACTTTTGTTGACTTTTGGTCAAAAAGGTCAACCGAAGTCAAAACTAGTCTAGGAGCGCTATTATTGACCATAACCAACCAAGACAAACAATTTCTAACTATACCTTACACCTTAAACTCAATACCTTAGCTTCTAGGTAAATACCTATACTTACCCTTAACAAGGTAATCCCGATACCTTGCACATACCACTCTAACCTAGGAATACTAACCTAGGTTTCCTAGGATAGCTAGATACTATCCTATACTAACATTACCTACCATAAAATCCTGTGCCTAGGTCATCTAGTCCATCTTAGGTCACATATTGATCATTCAACATTACCTTACCCTTATATCATTATTCTAACTTAACTAACCACTCACCACACAAACTCACTCACTCATATGGTCACATATAGGTTCTCCTATAGGCTCACATATAGGCTCTCCTATAGGCTATTAGCTATATATATACCCTCTAGACACTTATATAAACTCACACATACACACACACACACATAGGCTTATAGGGCTGTCCATTTAGGACTGGATATGGGATGGAAATGGGACATCAAATGGCTGTCCATGGGGACCAATATGTGGGCTGAAAGTAGGCTGTACAAGGCTAGTTTGTAGGGACAAGTTTGGGGCTGTTATGGACTGGTTTTTGGCTGCTATGGGTGTCAATTTGGACTGTCCAAAAGGGACTGAATTGGCCCCTACAACTGCTCCTAAAGCTGAACTCAAAGGGGCTGTTCTATAGGCTGTTTTCCAAAGGCCAAATGTGGGCTGAAGGTGGGGGTTTCATGGCTGAACCTAAGGGCTAATTAGGACTGTCAATTGGCTAAACAAGGGGACTGCCCAATGGGGCTAAAAAGGCCTGAAATGGCTGACACTAAGGGACTGATTTTGGACAGTCAAAGGGCTGATATATAGGCCAACTAAGTGGTGCCTATGGGGGTGATATGGGCCACCCAAATGGGGCTAAATCCCTCCCCCAACCTGCTGCAAAACAGCAGCCAACAGTCCCCTGTGTGGGGACTGTTCACTCTGGAAATCAGTCCCCCTTGTGGGGACTGATACACACTGATCAACAGTGTGTACTGCTGCTAAATGTTGCTGTTAACAGCAGTCTCTTTCCCTCTCTATATCACTCTCAAACTCTCACTCTCTCACACTCTAATCTCCCCTTAACTCTCTATCACTAATCTCTCATCCATTCTCTCAAACACCTTTAATACAAGCACAACTACACACATATCAATTCCAACTCCACCATTCTAAATCCCCCCCCCGGCCGAAATCCTCATACACATGAACACAAATTATATTACATATTGACACACCATGTATATATACATATAAATTAGAGACAATATATATATATATATATATATATATATATATATATATATATATATATAAAATATATATATATATTATATATATATATATATATATATATATATATATATATATATATATATATATATATATATATATATATATATTAGAATATGATACAATATGATACATTGAAAACACATCTCTAAACAAATAGAAATCTGAGATTAATATCTAAATAACATTTAAACAATATATATTAAAAATACAAGTGTCCAAATAGGGTTTTTCCCACTAGGACACAATCCCACACATAGGACTCACCTGGAAGTCTCCAAACGGACACGAAATGAACACAAATGGAGACACAACCATGGGGGTCATTCCTATGGGTCTAAAATCATCCTATATGCATGAAGAAATGAAAAGGAGAAGAGATTTATACCTCCCGATAGATCGAATCTAAGAAAAACCTCTTTCGATGCGACCCCGACACGTAAGAATCCCAAATGGACACGAACGAGCTCCGAATCCTCCCAAACTTGGCTAGCTTCCTCCTCGGCTTGAGTAGAAAAGAAAAGAAGAAGAAGGTTGGGTGGAAGAATGAAGGAATTTGGTGGAGAAATCAATAGAAACCCTCTCTAGAAATTTGGAAAAGAACAAGAGAGAGAAAAATAAAGTAGAAAAATAAGCAAGTAACTCTCTCTCTCTCCACTAGCTAGGGCCGACCAAGTAGGGATGGTTTTTCCCCTATTTTGCAATGTCTAAAATACCCCCCACTGGCCTATTTAATTAAATATTAGGAAAGGGTTTAAGTCGAGGCTATTTTAGTTATTCTAAAATCTTTAATCTAACCAAACCCTATCCATAATAATTAGTCTAACCACTAACTAAAAATTAATATTATGTGGGCCCTGGCTAACTAATGTGTGGGTTCCACTAGAGTCAAAACTACCCCGGATCCCCGATACAAGTCGGATTGAGTTAAAATTCGAATCCGACTCAAATAACTCCAAAATAATATTATAAATAAATAAATAATTCCAAAATAATTCTAAGGTGGAAAAATGACCAAAATACCCCTGTTCATAAAAACTGAGGGTGACATATATATATATATATATAATATGCGTATGTATAGCTATATAGGTACACCTGTATGATGGGGTTATATGGGTATATTATTATAAGGGTAAATGGATATTGGGGTACTAAATATATATATATATATATATATATATATATATATATATATATATATATATATATATATATATATATATATATAATGGGTAAATGTAAGGTAAGATATCTAGGGTAAGGGTAAATATCTAAGTAGAAGGGTAAATGCATTAAGGATGGGGGCATGGGTATGAGCCTACCTATAGGATCATCGAGACCTAGAAACCCATCAAGCCTAGAAATAGATTGATGTTTGAATTTAAATTCAAATATTGATTTATTGATTCCTGCATATAGGTTCATTAGATTTGCATCCGAACACTGATTCGTATTTACAGCTCAGGACCACAGGCGAGTACATTCTCTGGTAGAATTTTCATGCTGATATTTTTTATGATTCATATTTATAGTATTATTTTACTTGATTCTCGGTACGATGGATACACGGAGTAGTATTACATGGATTCGTCTTGATATGTTGTCTCATAGTAGACCAATATATCATGACTCATTTATATGCATCATCTTATTGCTGGCATCACTTATATCTGGACTCTCTTGCTAGCATCACTTTTACTTCTGGCTAGTCTTGTATCTTGCTACATGTCGGGATCTGAAATCTATTTAGTACTCGTCGGGCGAAAAAAATACCTTAGTAGACACGTAAACATATCCAAAACCTGGAATCACTCGTACTGGAATCACTCGTACTGGAATCACCCTCACTGGTCTAATCGAGAAAGATAACACTCGCACGTGGAGCACGTGCGAGATTCCGTAAATTACCCAATAGCCGTTTACATGTTGAAAGTGGTGTTTTAAAATATGCTGGATAGGAGTAGTCTTTCTGGTCTCACTTCACATTGCTGGACTCATTATACCTGTTAGATATTTTTATACTTGCTGGATACATATTTAGTCTATTCTTTTACTGGTTTTTGTTACATGATTCTCTTTATTGTCTTACTTATCTATTTCACTACATGTTCTGTACCATGGTTTTATGATTCTCTTTTCATTATGTATATCATCACTATTTACAGTTTTATAGACTTTAACATGTACTGGAACTGTTATTAGAAATGCGTTTTGCTCCAATACTGACTGGATAATATTTTTCAGACGATAAGTATGAGACCATGTGTCTAACACATTATGGAGCTCAGGAGACCCAGGGGATGACCCTACATCATTTTAGTTTAGATATGCAGTTTAGATTTTACCCTAGAATGACCGGATTTGTTTTCGGAACATTATCTGAGTTGTATATATATTTTTGGTTATCGTGCACAGGGATGTTGGTTTATCTGGACGTGGATTTGGGACTTGAGTCTATATTTGGTTATGCACTCTCTTACATTGTGACCTTGGGATTTCTCCTCTTTATATCATTTATGTGCTTATTCTTCCTAATAGATCTTGTATCAAGTATTGTCCTTGTTAGATATTATTGTTCATCCTTATGAGTTAGATATATGTTATGATGGTTAGTTATAGTGATTGTCGAGACAGCTTACTATGCCAATGCTGTGGTGTAGGCTGGACATGCCTCACACACTCGTGCCCCTACATCCGGGTGCGGGTTGTGACAAAATGTTTGTTGAAATATTGTGATAAAATAGATATAAATCTATGGATAAAATGTTGCAATGGTAGTATGAAATTTCATTTGAATGCTCGATGTGAATATCATGTTTTTTGTTATCTTGCATGTTATCTTGAATAACTAAGTTTCTTATGCATGTATAGTCATGGAAAATGTGTGCATAAGGTATTGGTTCCTCGAATGATTACCGGGGCCATTGAACCAATTCGGTCTAGGAGGAATAAGGATTAATGTGCTGACCTACTAGCATGGGCGATTCGAGAACTTTCAATGGGGCTCGCTACCCGCACTGAAAGGGCCATCGTCTAACCAAGCTATAGTCCAGGATGGCTTGTGGTTCCAGTGACCTTCATATATTTAACAGTTTAATTAATGATGTCTGGTTCACATGCATGAAAGAAAAAGGTAAGTTCTATTGCAGGGAAGAAGACTGTCATGGGTAAGAATAGTTGTATGTTATGCCATTTCAATTTATGTCTCATGATCTGTAAATTGAACTAAGAAAAGATAAAAAGATCACTAATAATATTGCATGCTTCCTATAATTTTTGTAACAACTACCGGTGATGTGGGTTCTAAATAGCTGCAGTGCTCACCAGTACACGGTTATGTACTGACCCACGTCTTCACGGGTGCTGCGAACCAAGGAGGTGCACCGAGGAACAGAAGGCGCCCTAGCTGTTGTTCCAACACTTTAAAATCTCCCAAGCAGGTTTTGAAGACATTCCACAAAAGGTGTTTATATATCTTTTATTTCTAGTAAAGGGACGTGATGTATAGACCGATGTATCACATTTTGTTATTCAAGTTGTAAGCTAGTACGGCATTCTTTACTTAGCTGTATCAAACTTATGTAATGAAGTGAATTATCAATGAAAAGAGTCATTTCAAATCTATGTCATATTTTTTTGAGGTATCCTTTTCTCCGGCTTGGCAAATACCAAGAGGGGATTCGAACCCGCACCTTCTGCGTCGGGGGCCCATTGTTACCACTAGGCTACAATCTACGGACAAATCTATGTCATGTTGTTACTCAATTTTTTGCGTAAATTCTATTACAAATCTCCATAAAACCATGTTTCAAAATGTACAGGAATATGCATTGTAAAAGCACAACCTAGGTTTGTACAGCATAATGCCCAGTGGTGTCTTATCAATTCGGCATAATCGGGGTGTGATCCATAAACTACGCATAATAGTATAAAAGTTATAATGATAATATCTAAAAAAGACAACTAGTGGAGCATGTGACAACTGATAAAGATAAACATAGTAAAGTAACCGATAAACTAACAAGGCATGGAATATAATACTAGTAGTATGAAATCAGTAATGATAAACAAAGCTGGAACTATTTTGAGTGTGTAAAATATGACTTTCGCAATATAGACAACTAGGGGTAAATTCGGAATATCGTACGTGAAATGTATGACTGCTATTAGTCACGGTAAGTCCATGAGAGAGTTCTGGGTTGACTATGCAATAATCATTCAAGTATGAATAAACATGATCCGATCAAGTGTAGTGATCGCGTACTACATGCAACGCAGATTGAATCAAGGAGTATCTTACGTGGGACATATAATGTCATAATCATGAACATGGCCAATCAATAGAATATGTATTATAGAATTTTATAAAGTAATAATATAATTTAGTGTAAAGTACATGTCTCGAAAATGACTGAAGTTGATGTGTATGATACGAAAATAGGCTGAATAAGCTAAACTCTCACAACTGATCCCAAATGCCAAAATAGATATCACCAACGAGTCCATGATACCCTAAATAGCCAAAATTTATATAAAGTAGTCCCAGATTGATCCATGACAGAAAAATTATATTTTGAAGATAAGCGATGTTTGTAAGCTGTACGGCCCACAAAAGCTATAAAAAGTAGCCAAATAGCCCGAGCTAAAAATTGTCAAAGTATACAAGATTATACGGTATAAGAATGCCATGAATCCAACAGTGGTGTCAGATTTATGATTTGAAGTCCATATTTCAAAATATAGTTTAGTTTTCAACAACGTTTTTATTTTATGCGATTTCGAACGGCCAACTTTCATGTCGAATTTAACCAATTCAAACGAAAGAATAGTGGCATAAAATTTTACAAGTAAAAAGTTGGTTATACTTGATGTGCAAGAAAGTTGGCGACCTCTTGAACGGATCTACGAAAAGGGAGAAACAAATACACAAAGTTTGTGCGATAAAACTTTCAAAATAAACACAATTTTTGAATACATAACTTTGCGACAATTTATTAAATATAATACTTAAAATAATTTCTTATAATTAGTTCATTAAATCAATAATTTTAATTACTAAATAGTTAATAGTTATTTAGTCGTATATAAAACAAGCTATAGTAACATTAACAATAATTAAACTCCCTTAATATTAATAATAGAATTAAATAATAATAAAGATAATGATATATATATATATATATATATATATATATATATATATATATATATATATATATATATATATATATATGTATAAAATATATAAAATATATGAAATATATGAAATATATAAAATATATGAAAATATATATATATATATATATATATATATATATATATATATATATATATATATATATATATATATATATATATATATATATATATATATATATATATATATATATTAATTGTGGTGGCTGAGGCCTTCATTGAAAACACGGAAAAAAGGGGGAAGGGAAAATGGAGTAGGGAGATAGCCCTTGCTGCTACAGGTATGGAGTTGAGCCCCTCAACACTTAGTCGACTATGGCTAAATCAACAAAAAACAACTTACAAGTAGCTACTTCTTACTGTTTAAGCGGGAAGATCGACGTGGAGTTGGTGTGTCGCGCTTGGCGTGAATGATTTCTAGGAAAACTTTGTGGAGGTTCGGGAGGGAAGCTAGGACGGCGTCCGATTTTTGAATCCTGTTACGAAAGGCCTGCTCGAATCTGATAGCGAGGGTGGTCAGAAGGCTGACCTCGACAACAACTTCGTCCACCGGGGTGGAGTTCGCTATCTTGTACAATAAGACCAACAGTCTGTTCTTGGTCTCTTCGTCCGACACTGGGTCGTCGTCGATATCATCGTAAGCGTCCGGGGGGTCGTTTGGCTCAAGGTCATTGTCAAAGGCAGTGCCAATCGAGTTTTCTACCGCTGTCGCTTCCACCTCAAATTTTTCTCCCTGTACGGGGAGGGCTTCCTCAATAGTGCCAACGGTGTGGGAGGGATAAATACTGTGAATGGGCGGGGGGTTGATATGTGGCATTCTTTCGAGCTCTGGTCCGTATCTCCTTTGAGGTCATCCAGAATATTGAAGTAGCTGCCTGTGCTGAAGCAACTGGCCGCTTCAGCCTGTTTCATCCTATCAACGGAGTCTAGCCCGATGATCTGTAGCATGTCTGGGCTATATGTCAGAGGGAGAATCCTACACGCGGAAGCCTGCCCGATATTCTCGATATCACTATATTCTTGTGGGGAATCTGGAGCTTCTATGGCGAGGGTGTCCGGGTTAAGTGTCGGGGCAATGAAGGGGATGATAGCGATGTTCGAGGGGGAGGGTGCGTGTGTGTCAGAATTTCCAACACCATCGTCAAATCGAATGTGGGTGTTCGGTAAAGGAAGGAGGGGGATTTAAAGGGTTGAGTGTTAGCCCTGGGCTTGTGGGAGGGTCCGTTCTTGCCTTTCTCTTTCTTCTTTAGTTCGGGGGGCGGTGGCAATGCTCAATGGAGTGGCCACTGATGAGGCAGTGTTTGCAAAAGATGGTATTGTTGTCGTAGAGTATTTGATGGGTGTGTGTTTTGTTGTCGAGGGCGATTTGAATGTGCTTGGGGAGATCCTGCGAAAGATCCAGCTCCGCACAAATTCTAGCGTAGTTAGCTTTAGAGAGGCTTCTAGTTTCTTCTACCGCAGCTACAAATGTGTCGAAGGAGTTGGCAATGCGCCTGAGGGCCGCGAGGACGAAGCAGATGAGGGGAAGGTTGGGGAGGGTCACACAGGCCGAGACGACTGGTGAGTCAGCTTTGGTGTTGAAGTCCTGGGACCATTTGATGATTTTCATGGAGTGGGAGTCAATCATGCCCGACCCTCGAGCGCACACGTTTATGTAGTCTGACTCTAAAAGGAGGTGCAGAAGAATGTGCTTGGGGTCGAGTAGGGCCACCCTGTAAGCTGATTTGAGCCCCCAATCGACAATAGCTTCCTGGACTCTCTGAAGCCTTGGGCAACCGGTAGAGAATTTGAGAACAAAGGTATACGGGAAAGAAGTGGACAGCGATGCCAATTCGGAGTCCGAGAATGGCACCAATATCCCTAACTGGGTCATCGTAAATTCGGCTTCAGGGAGGTCGATGTCAAGGAAGATCAATGGAGTCTTGACCGAGCAGTCTGGTCTCAAATTGTCGACGTAAGACTGGACGGTGGGCTGTTGAGTGGGCTGGCCTCCCGACAGTGAGTTCTCCACGGGGGACGAGTTCTCGTCTACGGCGCCTACCAAGAGTGGGCCGTTAATCTGGGGCACCAGTTCGCTGGGCGCCCTCAGCTCAATACAAGGTTGGGGGGTGCCAACCAAGGGCGAGGAGGGGGAGAGGAGAGGCGCGAGCGCTAAAAGATCAGCTGGGAGTGCGCGCCACCCGGGGGGTGGTGTGCACGCCGCCCGCAGGGCACGAAGGATGGGATGGGATGCAGAATGCACCGGTGGAAGTGCTTCTAGTGAAGCGATGGACCTTCGATGGAAGGGAGGCCCAACGAAGAGGCGATAGGCGCCAGTGCGTAGGTGCCACAATAGAAAACTGCGGGCCCTACCAGGAGGGTATCGGATGCGCCTAAGGGGCTGTGTCCCTCCATACGAGTAGAGGCACCTTCTAAGGGCGCATGGCACCAGGGGACAAAGGGGTGCCTGGTTGCTGGGGAGTGGCGCCAAAGGAAAATAGGTGCTTGTTTGCTGGGGAGTGGCACCTACCACACAGTGGCCCAAACATGTGCTGGCGCCTAAAGCTGGCTGAAGCGGCACGTAGGTCTCTGGGTAGGAGTCGCGCCTGGCCGCAGTGATGCACCCCACGAGACTACTTGTGCCACAAACGGGCACTGAGCTCAATGTGGGGATTTTAGGACTATGAGGGCCCGCAAAGGCGGGCGCCAACAAGGTCGAGCGTCGAACCAAGTCAGCACGATCCAGAAGAGGCGTCGAGGATGCTAAGACCGAGGGGGAGGGGGATTTAAATTTTGAATATCTGACACAATGGTTGTACGAGCCTACGCGGAAGCCGAGGCCGCAGCAGGAGAAACTGGGGGAGGGATGCCGCCGGCGGCCCTCCTGGCTCAACGTTCGGATGGAGCTCTGTTGCAGGGCTGTGCCGCGTCAGATCAGAGGTCGACAGAGCCAACCGGAGGGTCGGGTAGAACCAGGAATCGTAGGGAGAGGGGGAGAGAAGGGGTCTGACGGTGCGAGCTCCATCTGATTCGGCGGAGGAGGGCATAAGAGGGCCACCGGAGGGGGTTGGTGGGGCAGCCCGCAGATCGCAATCAGATCTGGGGGCCATGGAGACGTCGGCGTCGGTCGAGAAGTCGAAGAAGACGAGGTCATAGGAGGAAGAGGGCGGAAAGGGGAGGAGGAGGGGGCTTAGGCCGGTGGCCCGGTCGAAAGGGCCTTAGGGAGGGGGTACCCCGTTGGGCGATCGGGGAGCTCAGAGATGACATATATTAAAGATAATGATATATATATATATATATATATATATTTTTAAAAAATAATGATATATATATATATATTTTTTTTTAATATATGTCATTATTTTTTTTAAAAATAATGACATATATTAAAGATAATGATATATATATATATATATATATATATATATATATATATATATATATATATATATATATATATATATTTGAACTAGGTAAATCGATAATGAGTCAACCTCGAAGAAAATTTCATAGACTTATTAATTGACAAAACAAAAAAAAAATTCAATAATAAATTTAATAGTTTAAACAAATTTTGAATTATTGGAATACTAGTTATAAAAAAATATAGGAAATTTTTGGATTTCAAATTCAAAGGAATTACAATCTGTCACTATATCATCGCAACTGCGTCACTATGTAGGCTATAACATGCTCGAAAAAGATATCGTTGGTCTGTCGTTAAAACTATCGCTGACAAATATCTATCACTATGTCATCACAAGTGCATCGTTATATCATTTTCGACTCCATTAGTAACATAGTATATGTTGATACCTATTTCTTATTTGCCATAAAAAATACGACAAGATTTTTTGAATAAAACTTTGGTATTTCAATTACAAACAGAACAATATACAATGTAGCACTTAGACGTAGTCCTAGGAGTACACTTTTATTTTTATCTGGAAACTGTGTCGGTGGAGTGAGTGGCAATGCGTTGACTCCGTTGACGATCTGACGACGATCTTGAATTCTTTGAAGGTCTGGGATGCTCTAGTTGCCGGAGCATTTGGAGGAGAAGTAGACGTTACGTGTCTCTTCTCGTCTCTGTATGTAGATATGATGATCTATCTATCTATATCTGTGGATGAAGGAATGATACTTCTATTTATAAGCAGCAGACTGGTCTGCTCATGCGCGCATATGTAGGATGCACCTGTATATGGGAACGCCACGTGGCTGATGCTGTGGGGCGCATGGACGATGTGCCCTGAGTTGAAGCTGAATCTTGTTTGCACTACTACTGGACTATAGTAGAGCTGACACGTGGTAGTTGAGAAGATGCGGCCATTGTTGAGATCTTGGGTGGTTAGCACCCATTTGTAGGTAGAACTGAGTCAAATGACACGTGGCGCATGTTCATGGCTCAAAGATCTCAGATTTGGTGGAGGGTGATCTGTCAGGATGCGCCTAGGATTTGGCGCATGGAGCGACTTGGTCTATGACTTTTAGAGGTCACAGACAAGTCTGGGCACATAGCTTCTGAGGCGCATGCAGAGCTTCGAGTACATGGCTGTGGAGGTGCATGCAAAGACTTGGCTTCTTTCATTTAGGATCAGGAGTAAGTCGGGGCGCATGGCTTTTGCGGCACATGCAGACTTCTAGGCGCATGGCTGTGGAGGCGCATACGAGTGATCGGCCAGCCACGTTGGTAGGAAATCTGTAGCCGACAAAAGCAAGTAATGATGATGCTGACGTCTATGGCTCTTTATTTTCTACTAAAAGCTGCCAACCGTTCAGTTTTCGAGAAACGTGCTGCCAACTCTGTCATATAGCATTAAATGCTTGATGGGTGACGAGTTGAAGTGGGCGCATCAGTTTGTGCCCCACTAGGCGCATGGGTCTATGTCCCATTGGGCGCATCGGTACGGAGCGTATGGTGCTGACGGCACATCTGTCGCATGGCTCATCCTCATTGGCCCATTTGTTGAGTTCTTCGAGGCGTTAGTGGTTGTTTTGACTTGGCTGAATATGAAGAGACAGATTCATCATCATTAAATGCAAATTCATTGCACAAAATATGAGGAGACTGCCACTTGGCACATGGGCGAGGGTTGCCCTAGCCTATAAATAGATTTTTGAAGAGTTTTGTTTCTCATTTCACTTAGCTTTCCTTCATGGAGACGAACTCAATTGGTCCCCTACCTCGGCGAGTTGACGATGAATTTCTTTTGAAGACGAAGATGTGCCGAGTTGGTTTATTCACCATCGGTCCTGTTTTCGTACAAGCCTGTGAAAGTGCCTGTTGCATCCAAATATCGGGATCGTCGTATCTCGACACAGGCTGAACGTACCTGTTGCATCCAAAGATCGGGACGGTCATGCCCCAATTTTTATTAGGCTAGAAGAGCCACTCCTCATGCTAGAGTACCTGCACGTTGACGAGGAAGTGATTCGCTCTGACTATGCACGGGGATGCGCCTATGCTGAGATATTGGAATGATGCGCCTGACTGTAGCACTTGAGTGATGCACCTGGCTGTATGTTGAAGTGATGCGCCTGGCTGTAGCTTTCAGGCTTTTCTTTCTCTTTCTAAAAGAATTCTCTTTTGTAAAGAAGTTTTAGACATGTAATTGACTTTCATATGAAATAAAAGCCCAATTTTTATGTCTCTTTGCTGTTTTCTGCTGTGCCAAGTGTTCTGCTGAGTTCCCTGGCACATGTCAATTTGGACGCATGAGACTTAGGGAGCATAGGAGTTCTGGCCTTAGATGCGCCTAAAATTCCATGCTTCTTGTAAGTCCTCTTCCCGATTTTGTTTCAAAATATTTATGTATTTAATTATTTTGAGTTTAAAGATTATTTCGAATTAGAATTTTTTTTATAATTGTATCGACGGAGGGATTCGTCAAACTATATTTATTTGATTGTTTTCTATTCTCAATTATCATGCGTTTATATTTTAAGTAAATAAATAAATAAATAAATATAGTTTTAAATAATCTTGGGTAAATCAATTTGAATTGCTAAAATAATCAAGTGTTATTTTTGGATTTAAATTATTTTAGTAATTATGATTGAGTTTAATCTTAGCTCATTGCTAAAATCATTTTGATGAGATTTGTATTTATTCAAGAAAATATACCTTTGAATTATTCTTAACAATATAACGATTTTTGACTTTATAAAGTCTATTTAAAACATCATAAAATATTATTTTAACTTACTATAGTAATCGATGAATAAATTAAGATTTCAAAAGGTATACGATTTAAATTATAAATACCAAATGCTATACTTAATTACGACGACTAATATTTGAAGAAAAAGAGACTTGAATTTGTTATTTCATATGATAATGTTATTTGATGATATTTAAATTTATTTAAAATTATTTTCATAATTATCGAATATGCTTCAAATTATTTTGATAATATGCAATATTGTTTTAAACGGTTATGGAGACTAGTTGTGGAACTAAAATTGACATGTTTTGATTTAAATTCACATCTACTAATATTCTACTTCCTATCAATACACATAGTCCACCTCTCTAATACATATAAACCAATCCCCTTCAAAATCCTCCCATCTTACCTCCCTAGAACTGAACGGAGACAAATTACTTTCAAATTCAAATCCGATTTTGATAAGGGATGCAAGATTCAAATCCTTTCCAATCTTGTCAAGGATCCAATATCCTGCGATTTCTGATACAAAATAAAACCTGTATATATATAAATATCGAAGAGGATGGCAGAACCGCCACGCCCAAGCCGTCTCCTCCATCTTCTTCGATCCGCCACATCGTCAACTCCTTCCCGTCGTCATTCCAACTCACCCAACAACGCCATAACCACCGACATCATCACAACATCATAACCATTACCGAGTTCGTGTCCCTGTGTCCATGTCCACATCTCTTCGACTATTATGTGTCCATACACACCATCCATAATAGTACATACTTCGTATCCGAAATGCCAGACACGATATCACCACAACAACTATTCCCTTTGTGTCCAATACCAAACAGGACACATCACAAAGAAGAAATCAAAACCAAACCTGTCCACACCCGTGGCGCTAACGCGCTGCAACCACTCCACCATGCCTCGCCGTGGCCGGTCCTAACGTCGATCTCGGTCGACTAACCGCCATGGCTAGCAAGCACAGCCGCGTGTGCGCATCCCCGCTGAGCCGATCCACCCCACCCTCATCTTCTCCGTCGCTCGGCATCCAGATCCGGAGCCACCTCGGAGAGCCAGCGCTCATCAATCCTCTGCGCCGACCGAGGAACTTAGATCTGACGTCGCCCCTTGGCTACCGTGGTCCGCCGTGTACTTCGTCAGCCATCGACCCTGACCGTACGCGCCCTTCGGTCCTCTTCCACTCCGCCGATGAGCACTGTTGAGACCGATGAATGCTTTCCCCAAGCCGTGCTCAAGCCTACTGCCGAGTCGGCGCTGCCCTCCACCGGAGCAGTGTCGTGCTGTCCCCGCGAGAAATGCTGACCGGACCGCGCCGCCAGTGCCATGGAGGAGACAGCCTCCAGAAACCCCTTTTTTGTCTCCTCCGTGGGTGCCCGTGCCACCGCCGAAAATGACTCGTCGACCATCGGATACTCCTCTGCTCCGGATCTCGGCATCGCCTTCCAGCACCGCCTCTTCCTTTTCCTCAGATGAGTTTCCTCCCTACTCGACCTCGCTCTCCCGCTCTCAACTCTCGGGAAATAATACAAGAGACGAAGCACACTTTCTTCCTTTCCTTTTGTTTGAGTTTTGTTTCCTTAGTTTTGCTTTAATGGTAGTAACTAGTTTTGCTTTAATGGTAGGAACAGTAGGGGTGAGTATTTACAATTTTGTTTTTTTAAAGGAAATTGGTTTTGGGCTGACAGAATAGTAGGCTTGTTAATATGGTTTAGTTTCCTTCTTAACATGTTGGGCTTTGGCCTATATAGGGGATTTAGTAATTTTGGATTTTTTTATAACATAAATTGAGTATGGTTACTAGGATTGATAATTAAAAAAATTAGAACTAATTATTATTGTTGCCATTACCATGAGTTTTATTGTTATTTATTGATATTCATTATTACAAATTTTTGCAAACACATAAATGATATTTTGTATCGAATATGTGGGCCTTTACCCCTAGGCCTATACTTTTGGGTAGTTATTAAATAAGTTTTGAGCTATTATTGTAGGCATATACAAATGTTAGTTTTGGGCTTGATATTAAAATATCTTGGGACCTATATATGATTTGGGCCAAGGCCCACAATAGGTTATGGTTTTCAAATATAAATATGGGGCTTTCACTAAAAGTATTTTCGGCATTTTGGGTTTTGGGGTCTAGCAAGCAAATATTTTCTGGAATGATTTTTTAAGTATTTATTATGTTTCTAAATAATTTATAAATAAATAGTTTTCTTATATATATATATATATATATATATATAAATATATATATATATTTTTTTATATATATATATATATTTTTTTAATATATATATATATATATATATATATATATATATATATATATATATATATATATATATATATATATATATATATATAGGGAAAAAAAAAATATATATAGGGTTAAAAAAGGCATAACTTCTCGTAGATAGAATTTCCCTCCTAGATAATCTTGACCGTGACTAATCGAATATTCATATTTCCTTGTCAATCCGGGACTGCTTCATATCGCACTTGATTAATCAGACTATTCTGGACGAAATAGAATTTTCGGTTTCACCAGCTAAGGACCCCATGTGAGTATAGTTTGTTGTTTGTTTTCGATATTGATTATTACTATATTTCACTGTTAGTCATTTTTTATGTAATTTTTGTCTCCTTTTTATATTATGTCATATTTTGTTGAGTCGGGAATGAGAAGTACCAAGGAGGTGTGATCTGACCGTAGACATTGTAGATCTCGTAGACATTGTTTATTTTCTACAAGTAGACCTCGTAGACATTGTTTATTTTCTGCAGGTAGACCTCGTAGACATTGTTTATTTTCTGCAAGTAAACCTTGTAGACATTGTTTATTTTCATGCAAGTAGACCTCGTAGACCTCGCGGTGTAGTGTCCCAGACCGATCACATATCAAAGGTACTTCAAACATTTGGAAAGTATCTTCTTTGGGTTATTTATTTACTTGTGATTTTTTGTTAGTTTTTCCATGTCTTTTCCTATTTATTTTCAAAACATGTAATTAATGGCTAACCTTTGCTTTATAGTCATTTTCATATATTGGAACTGTATTCAGTGAATTGTACTTGTTCCATTCCTGACTGGAAACCAAAATTTTACAGATTAGTCGCGACTGCCTTTAGCATCGGATTGGGGAGACATGGGTATATACGGAGGCCAAACCTAGAGGCTGGTTAAATAGTTTAGTATTCATCTAGTTGTCTTTTTATAATTTTGTGAGACATTGTATCTTGTATTCAAATGTAAACTTATGAATATTGTAATTAATTTAGTTTTGTGAATGAGCAACTAGAGTATTTATTTTATTTGATATTGAGCTTTGTGGCTAGACATCGTTCTACTGCCGACACTGCTGTCACGACCCGCACCCACTGTGATGGTACGAATATGTAACAGCGCCCAGCCTATGCCGCAGTGTCGGCGGTAGAACGCTGTTCTAGGTCACTATCTAAATAACAACTCACGCAATTATATAATGTACTTGTCAAAATCTCAACTCCGAACGAAGGACAAGTATAGATATAATGAATCTCAATCACAGTCTAAGCACGATATGATAACACATAAGTTTATAACTAACAATAAAACCAAATACTAAATAATATAATCTCAAACAATCTCAAAACAGAACAATATCACAACTTATTACAATTCAAGTTCTAAAACAAGAAACTAAACCAAGTCAACTAGCTAGTCTCCCGATCACTCTGAGTGTCGAGGCCAAAGGTAGCTAAACCATCTCCTGGTCCATAGTAACTAGGGCAAGTGTCCTCAGGGCAATCATCTGTAAAATTTTCAACAGGTCCAGTCAGGACAGGAATGAGTACAACTCATCTAGAAAACCCAAGTATATGACAGAGAACTATAAAGCAGTTATAGACAGTTTTATTGATGAACATGGTAGTTTATATTCAGGTGATGGTATAGAGAAACAGTTAAGATACAAGGAAAGTAAGGTAACTAAACAAGAGAAGAATCATAGCAATGAAGACTGTAAAATAAAATTCTATCTGAACTAGAGTAACATGATAATTTCGGACAATAAATATAAAATAAGTGTAAATCCTATGTAAATCCAGTACGGGACGAATCTAATACAAGATGAATCCAGTACAAGACGATTCTAGTCAGTGATCAGGAATCCAGGTGAGACCAGCTATATTCTAACAGTGTGTTTTAAAATACCGAGATCGACATATAAACGGCTGTAGGTATCAGGCACATCACTCACTGATCAGGAGAGAGATGGCTATGCTTCTAGTAGATTCCAGTTGGGAGATTCCAGATTTGGGGTATGTCTACATGTCTTACTCAATATTTCTCCGCCCCGTAATACAAATGAATCCAGAATTCGATACGAGAATCGAGATGAGTCCAGCCAAACATGATGATACCAGCAATAATTCCAGTAATAGAGGCCAGACAATATGGTATGTGCGTCGTATACATGAATCCAGAAATATTCATACGTGTTGTGTAACACCCAGTTTCTAAAATGAGGGTAATTTTAAAATTTTATATTTTAATTTATTTAATTATGATATTTAAATGATAATATAATTTTTGGTAATTTTTAATCATTTTAAAACTATTTTAAATTATGACTTATGATTTTGGTGTTTGACTAGTGTAACCTTAGAGCCTGGCCATGTGATTAGGATGTTTGACTAGTACATTCTAGCCTAGAGGGTATTTTGGCCATTTTAGGATTTATTTGAATTTATTATGATTTATGGGAATTTGTGTGAATTTAATATTAATTAAATATTGCTATGTGTTGTGTTAGTCATGACTAGTTGAGACTTGTAGACTAACCTAGAACTAACCCTAGTGGGTGACCCTAGTCTAACTCTAGTTAACCTACTTTTAGTCATTAGGAATTAGTTTTAAGGTAGGAAGTATTACTTAAGAGAAATTAGTTCATGACTTATGGCTTAAGTCAATGACTTATGATTTATCAATTTTAAAGCCTAGTGTTTAAGCCATAGGCCCATGACTTAGGCCCAAAACCAAATTAAACCCACCCATGGCAGCCAACCTAGGGATTCCCACCCCTATTTAATGCCTCCTTCATTTAGGGTTAGCCTCTCTAGGAAATAGATCTCAAGTTTAGAAGGAGGTAAATCCCCAACCTTAGAAAATCCTAATTAATTCATTTTAGCTCCTTTTTAGTCCTAGTCTTTTGCAACAGGATCTAATTTATGTTTATATACTGATTTTGGAGGAGCACCTCAGTTTGTATGCAATTTGGAGATTTGGAGTTGCCATTTGGAATCCCCTCTTTGAAGCTTTTCTTGAGTTTTGATACTCAATAGGTAAATCATCTAAAATTATAGTTTTTCCTGATTTCTTTGCATATAAGGTTAGTTTTAGGGTTTCCTAGCTGTCCCCAAAAATTAGGCACGATTCGTGTCCATTTCGTGTTCGTATCGGACACGTATCGAAATGGTATACTAGGTGTTTGTAGAAATGCCACATAGGAATAAATTTTCGTATTTTTGAAATGTAATTACATGGATTTGTAGATCTTGATGTGTGTGTCAATATTTGTGAAGGTGTCCTAGTGTTTTGTGTCCTTTTGTGTCATGTTTTTGTACGTGGACACGCTGCACGAGCCCGTAGGCCGTGTCCTGCCTATCGGGGGCTAGAACTCGTGATACAGGACACGTCGAGACACAATTTTTTGTGGAGAGCAGAGGGCAGTGACTGTCACCATGCTCCCAAAATTTGGGAGCATGTTGTTGTGTACACGCGGCGCAATCGCGCTCGCACTGGCCGCGCGCTGTCGCGCGCAGGCGGCCGAGCACGAGCACAGACACGCACAAACACGTGTCGTGTCCATTGTAGACACGTCGTGGACACGTTTCAGGTTGTCCCACGTGTAGCCCTACCCTAGGCGACCACGTGGGTGTGACCACGTGGCCACACGTGTCGTGTGTCGTGTCCACGATCTCTGTGAACGCGTGCACGATACTGTGTTACAATAGGTGCACCCCACGTGGTTGAGTCATTGTGGACACGTCTGTGTCGTGATTTTTGGACACGAAATGACTCACAGGACACGTATACATGTGTGACACTAGTTACCCACCTTTTATTTGTAATTTTAATAATTATTAGGGTCGAATTCTTGTTATCCCCATTTTTACTGATACTCGACTGATACTCTGTGCTGAAAATTGATTTCTGATTATAAATTTGTTTTTGTTAACTGTTAGATTAGTCACCGACATAACTGTTAGCTGATAGGAGATTGTTAGGTCAGTTTTGGTTTTATTTTGCATTGGAGATAGTGATTTGGGAATTTTGTTGGGGGTTTCCTGTCAACAGGTTTAGGAAACTGAACTGAGATCTTGGGCTTACATTCATGACAGGTAATGAGTTTACCTGAGTTGGGTTATGTTTGGACTTGTGAGTTATCTCATTTAGATATCCTAGGAAGTTTACCTATATGTATGTGAGGTTAAGAGAGAGTGAAGGGATATATGAGGGACCCTACATTAGAGTTGTTCACGTTGGCATTGGGCTGACCTGGCTTGTTTTCCTGATAGCAGCATTGCAATGCTTGGTTTTGGCAGTAAAATAGATCCTGCAGTATGGTAGCAATAGGCTCAGGCTTTGCCTTGAGCTTGGCAGTGAGGATTTGGCTTTTGCCTTGCTAAATTCAAATGGGTAGCAGCAACAAGCAGGGGCAGCAATGTTGGCTGCCTCTTAATTGTATGTATATATAGGTTAAATGAATGCATGCACTGAATTTTCCTGAGATTATGGTTTTGCTGGAAACCTGAGATTATGTGTACATATGATTCCTGAGATGGGTTAACCCACACAAAACTGAGACTGTCTTTTGATTCCAGGTTTAACTGATTTTTTTGAATGAACATTGCTATGTATATACACACCCATGTATAACCTACACTGTCAATTAGTGTAACCTGAGTTCACTATTATTAAGAACCCAAAATCTGAGTTCACAAATACCTGAATTTGAGTAAACTCTCACACCCTAGCTACTGTCAATGGGATTTCTGAATTTTCATGGTGTTTAGAAAGAACCTGTGACTAGTGTAGGTTACATGAATTATTTTCCCCTTCTTTTTAAACTGATTTTTCTGAACCTTCATGTTGTGTAAGGACTAAAAACCTGAGATTATGATCATGTGGTTGGACTGTCCTATAGAAATCTGAGATATTGTGTATTGTTTGGGGTTCTCTCTCTCACTTTTCGTGTACACACTGTCCTCACAACCTATTACTCCTCTCACACAACACCCACACACACACACACCATATCCTATTAAATCCTGTCACAAGCAACATGTTGGCACACACATCCTTGTAGACACCATTTCACAGACACTCTCACATTTCTGTCACCTATACACTCACTCACACACACACATGCCTATTCACCTATGTGACACATGCCTACACTCTATGACATTCATGTCCACACACACATAATTTTATATGTCTCCCTCTCGCTCTATAAGCATATATAAATATTAACTATATTCTTGAAAATAATGATATGGTATATATATTTCTATATAGGATTGGTATAGGTAGGCTTTCCTTTAGGCTTGCTTATATACACTAGTAATGTATATATATATATATATATATATATATATATATATATATATATATATATATATATATATATATATAGATATGATAACTACATAGTTTGTTGAATGTAAAGTCCTTGATTATATATATGATATTGATATATGGTATAGGCTTGGCTTGGTGTTGACCCAGTCTAGACTTGGTTGAGTCTAGATTGGACTAGATAGACTAGTTTAGACTTGATGAGCCTAGATTAACTTGTTTAGACCTAGTTTGTCTAGTTTAACCTCGTTTGACCTAGTTTGACTTAATTAGACTAGAATTGACCTAGTTTGACTGTTAGGGTTGACTAGAGTTGACCAAAGGTTGACTTTAGCCTAGATTGATCCCAAACATCATGTAGATGCATTGTAGCAGTCTATTTTCTTATTTTAGACTTGTTGTGACTTGTACTGTTCTATTGGAGACAGTCACCACTCCTCAGACAGTATATTCTCTTCGGTCGTTTAGGATACCAGGCGAGTACATTCTCTGATCATTTCATATCATGCTTAGAATTATTTTCCTGCTTTAAATTACTTTACTTGATACTGTCACGTTGGTCACACGGATTGGTACTATATGGATCTTTTCATGAGATGTTATCCCCCTCGGGAGCATCGAATACTGCATATTTTGTGCGTTTCACGAATCATCACGTATCTCTATGCTTCCTCTGATTCACGAATCGCTTGTGACACATGTACTCTCATGTTCACAGAGCCATCATGAATCACCTTCACGTATCACTCATTTTATGAGCCATGTGAAGTTTCACGAATCTTAACATAACTTGAACAGATCTTTGTGTATTGATTGGGGATGGGGGAGTAGAAATAGACATGTGAATATTATCCAAGTAGCTGTAGTCATGAATCACTCTCTTAGCTGTAGTCATGAATCTCCTATGCCATTCACATGTTTATATTTTACTCTGACTCACTAGTCACTATTAGTTCTCTATGTATAGTAGATATTTCTATTATAGTTCTCTCTCTGTTTACATACTGTATTTCTTCAGTTCATGTATCTTACTTTACTGCATGATTATATTTTCTAACCTGCTGTAATCTGTTGAGATGTACTGTACTCGCTCCTGTCCTGACTGGACCTGTTGAAAATATTACAGAGGATGAGGAGGAGGCCCTATGTACCACCTATTACGGAGCAGGCTTAGACGACACCTGCGACCTGGTTCCTCTGGAGGACCCAGCTGCAGTACAGGATGCTACTCCCATAGTCTAGGCTAGATAGCTAGGCTTTAGTTTTCTTTCAGCATTATTATTTGCTTTCAGTTGTTCTTCTGAGATGTTGTATACATTATAGACTTGTATTGAGCTGGATGTTCTTGAGTTGTTATCTTAGACACTTAGATTTTCTCCCTCTTAATTGTATTACTTTGTGCTTGGATCTCTCTATCTACCTTTACTATTCTATATCTGCCTTAGATGTGATTGAGACTGTTCTGTTATGTCACCTCCATTCGGAGTGTATATACTGTACAGGTACCTTTATATTGTTAGATGATTGACCTAGGACATCGTTCTACCGTCGACATTGCGGCGTAGGCTGGGCGTTGTTACGTTCTCGTACCCTCACAGTGGGTGCGGGTCGTGACATGTTGTAACAGAGAATCACATAAAACTAACTAGAACTGAAGTACAGTAACTGACAAATAAATTAGATTAACTATCAGAGAATGTACTCGCCTGGCACTCTGAAAAGAGTAGTGTAATATCAGATGTCTGCAACAGAGTCATAATGTCCTAAATAGAGGAATATAGGTTATGACATGTCCAGAATGGTAAATAAGAACATACAATGCAATCTACATGATTTCTAGGCTAATCTAGGTCAAAGTCAAACTTGGGTCAACCGTGGTCAACACTCTAGTCAAACTAGGTCAATCCTAGTCCAACAAGTCTCACTAGGCCTAACCAAGTCTAGACTAGCATCCTAGCACCATCACAAAGTTACAAATCAACACATATTTATATATATATACACACATCAATTTTACATACATACTTGTATAGGTACATTGATATATCCATACAAATTCATATGTATTTACATAGGTACTTGCATACATGAATCCATTCATACATTGTATCATACACATTATATGACATCATGTATTTTACATTACCTATATATATACATGCATATTTGTATACATACATTGATATATACATTCATAGGTATATAGATTACATGCATTTTACATTCAACATCATATATATATATATATATATATATATATATATATATATATATATATATATATATATATAGGTATAAAAAAAATATAGATTACATGCATTTTACATTCAACATCATGTATATATAGGTATAAAAAAAAATATACATTCATAGGTATATAGATTACATGCATTTTACATTCAACATCATATATATATATATATATATATATATATATATATATATATATATATATATATATATATATATATATATATATATATATATATATATATATATTAGAGAGGTAGAGAGGGCTATATGAGTGTATTAACAAGGCAAAGGGGTGCATACATGCAGCAGTCATGTGAAGGGCGTTCCATTTCAGTCACTGTGTATGTATAACAGGTTTTAGTGTAACTCAGTTTCAGGTTACAATGTGTGTGTCAATACATTTCCAATTTCAGTGTTCTACCTGTGTGAGTGTGTGTATGGGTTTAGTTTCAATGTGTAGATAGGTGGGTGAATGACAGTGCAACAGTGGGTAGAAAATTCAGAATTGTGTGTGGGTAACATTGTTCTCAGGTTTAACAATGAATGAGTGTGTGTTAAGGGGTCAATTCTCAGTTCTCAGATTTGAATGTGTGTGGATGGGTGTGTGTGTATGACAGGTGTTTTCCATAAATAAATTCACTTTATTTATTTTGTATCTGAGAAAATTACAACTGTAGGAATCTAATCTAGAAGACGATTACTTTATCCCTTGGACGATGCGATGAAGAAGACTCGAACTTTGAAGAACTTGGACAGCAACTGAGCAATCTCTCTGTTCTCTCTGAAATTGACTGTAGTCTCTGATGAAGATGAAGAAACTCTTTTTTATAGAGTTTAGGATAACTGTCCTTAAGCATACGCTCAGGTAGTTACTTGACGTGTGCATAACTGCAGGGACGCGTGGCTAATTCTGATGGAGACACATTAGCGTGCGATTGAAAGTAGTGGAGCATGTTCAGGAGAGATTGATGGCATGGATGCCACGTTGCATAACTTCTAGAGAAGTGGATAACTGGGTACAGGACACGTGAGAACGTGTGTTGACTGTAATCCTGGATATTGTTGCTGTAATACGCTGCCTCGTTGAAGGAGAGTTATACGCTGACTTGGATGATGTAGAAACAAAATAAAGCTGATACGCTTACTGGAGAAGAAAGGAGTCGTACGCTTACTCGATGAGGAAGGAGTCGTATAGACATCATACGCTCACTGGAGAAGGAAGGAGTCGTATAGACTTCATACGCTCACTGAAGAAGGAAGGAGTCGTATAGACTTCATACGCTCACTGAAGAAGGAAGGAGTCATATAGACTTCATACGCTCACTGAAGAAATAGCCACGTGGCCATCATCAATCTTCTCTGATACGCCATATCTTCTAATAACTGTCAAAAGATTTTCTCGAGCGTCGTGACTGCAGATATGACGGCTGACAGACTGTCAAAACTGACAGTAATAATAACTTTGCATTAATGATCTGCTGAGCTATCCTCGTAAAAGACAAAACCAACTCTTCGAAATCCTATATGACGGCTAGTCTCCATTGGACAGCTGTCTTTGCACGAAAGACGAAGTGTCAGATTCATCCTTTATTAAATATATGCTGTACTGTCATCCCAGAAAATAATAAAATATTCACTGAGCGTATGGCCTGTAGATGAGCGTATGGCCTTGACTGAGCGTATGGCCTTGAGCGTATGGCTTGGACTGAGTCTTATGTCAGCGTGTCATAATTTTCACACCCTACAAGACCCCCTTCAAAGTTTTCGAACTTTATGAATTTCAAAAGTTCGAAATTACTTTGAACTTTAAAGTGAGAATAAGTCCTGACACGCTGGCATGAGTCTGTTATCTTCCTCAATATCAGTACAAATCTTTAGGAATTTTGTTTAGAGAATATCCGCCGTTTTGAACTTCTTTCTTTCTTCTATAAATAGGTCTCCCAAAACCTATTTTATTTCTTTACCAGAGCTTTTGCCTTCGAGAGAGAAAAGAGCTTTCAGAAACTTAAGATCTTTCTTCTTCTTCTTCGTCTTCAACTCCATCTCCATTAATGGCACCCAAGATTGATGCTGCTGCGAAAGAAAAGGGGAAAGCCCCTGAAGAGTCATCTCATCCTGCCGTCGACACTGCCACCACCAAGAGGACGGCCAGTCAGCGTGTTTCACGCAGTGAACGGCCATTGAAACCTCTTTATGGTGAGGACGAAGATGATGAACAAATAACTATTCCCTTTTTAGGGCTCTGGTTAGAACAAAACTCAGAAAAACGTATCCCTCTTTAGGGTCAATACGTCAGCAAATACGCTCCCCTCTTTAGGGTTTAGCCGTATTCCATATTTTTCGTTTTTACGAAAAATATGTTTGGAGCGTATATCTATAAGATACGCGTATTTTTGATAGAGATACCAAAATACGCTATCTTTAAAAGAATATGCTATGGCAATTTGTCCCATTGAGATACGCTAACTCCTGTGTTAGCATATTTTTGATGATCATCTTGTCAACCATACGCTGATGTGCTCAAACTGATCATAAACTGAACTTTAAAAACCATTCACTTAAGATAAAATCTGTTATACGCTTAAAGAAAACTGAGCGTATACTGAACTTTGAGTCAACCATACACTTAAGGAAAACTGAGCGTATGCTGAACCTTGAGTCTACAATACGCTTAAAGAAAACTAAGCGTATGTTGAACCTTGAATCTACCATACGCTTAGTAAAAACTGAGCGTAAGTTGAGCTGTACGCTTAGTAAAAAACTGAGCGTATGTTGAACCTTGAGTCTGCCATACGCTTAAAGAAAACTGAGCGTATGTTGAACCTTGTCATCTCTTGACATTGAAGATTTCTAATACTTTATTCTTCATTTGCAGTGGATATTCTGGCTCAGGAAGCAGAATTTGAAGGAAGTATGGGAAATAATTATAGAAGTGATCTATCTCATGTTCGTTTTCCCCAATTTGACGGACCTTCCACAAGAATAGCTCTGTTAACCAATCAGGAGGATGATACTTTGCTGAACCTAATGAGTGGACTGCCGTTACAGAGTGTAGATGGTGTTGTCTATTTGAAGCCAGCATTCCTTTTTGGAGATGCTATTGACATGAATTTCCAGCCTGCTTTGGACAAAGTATCATACAGTTACTATAGGGATGGTGATGTAAATCAGCCTATGTATTTGACTGGTTTGACAAAGAGTATCAACATAGCCCGTTTATTCCATTCGGGCCAGCAAAGACAGATGAAGTAGGATATTACTCCATCCCGACAAGCTAAGGCTGGGTGGATTGGATATCGTCAAGGAAGGTTCCGCAGTGGTACTGAACCACATGTCACATCTTTGCGAGGACTGTTACCTGCCACCATCCCTCCTGAGGACTCGGCACTGCTGAAGCCAGTCAGAGTCCCTATTTTTGCCAACGAATTTGTTCAATTGAAGAATGCCATATACCCAAAACAGTCAATGAGGCTGACTGGTCTAGTAAATCCAGAGAACACTAGATGGACTGCTCTAGTGAGATGGATTTTGCAGAACTTCGGTGCACAGTTGAAGGCGATAGGTTTATATGATGCTATTAAGTGTACTGCTTATGGTTTCAAACCGAACCCGGATCTGTTTGTGGCATTAGCGGAGAGATATAACTATCGGACCGGCACCTTCATAACCCCAAAGGGCGAGATGGGATTCACCCTTCATGAAATGGCATATATATCTCAGCTACCAACGGCAGATTTGCCATATGAAGAATATATCCCTTTTGTTGACGAAATGAACAAGATTTCTGCAGCCAACCCATTAATTCTTTATGTATTTGAAGAATTAATGTGTCATTACAGCATCTGTAAAGCTTTTTATAAGGGACAAGGTGGAGAGGGGGACTCCAATTGTTATTCTTCGAAGTGGATGGCTTATTTGTTTCAAGGCCGCACTGACGAAGTCCAAAAGAAGAAAAAGACCGAGCAGTATATCGGTAAATTCAAGCCCTTGAGTCAAGCCGAGATTAACAGATTAATCCGGGAGACTAATCATGATGACATTGTTGTCGAAGAAGACATCGACAGCTACAAGGCCGGTGATAGGTTAGAAACCTATATTAAACAGCGTGGCCGAGAATTGTCCGATGAAGGTCATCTGGCCGGTTTTATATCTCTTTGGCTGAGAAAGTTCGTAGTTCCTGGCACCTGTTCGGCAGACAGGATGCACAGAGGAGTTGTCTTCACAGCAGTCCGGTTGGTTTTTGGGTATAAGATGGATCTATTAACGGCAATAACCTGCCGTCTGAATGCCGGATTAAGGGCATACACAGATAGGATGTTCGAATTGGCACGGAAGAGCCTGACGTCCTTTCCTCGGGTAGAAATGCCCTTTACATACTTGTTTGGATGGCTGCTTCTTCATTTTGAATCTCTGATGAGTGCTGGGATGGCTAGGCCAGATGACACTTTCCTTGAAAGGTACAAGCACATACCGAAATGGAGATATGATACTTTAATCGATTGCAGAACCATCTTGAACAGGGGAGAACTATGGAGCTTCACCTGTGTTCCTCCCCCTATTGGTTATGAGACCATGCCCGGGAGATTGATTGACGGCGTTGGTGCTAATGAGTTGGATGATGTCCAACATGAATGGCTAAAGAGAATCAGGCCATCTCATTTAATTTGCCGCCGTGACAACATCACATATTTAGAGCCATATCTTCCGAGCAGATTTGCTCGTCAATTTGGTTACGATCAGTTGCATGTGGGCAATGCAACGACGTGTTTTGCTCATCAAGGCGGGTTGGTTGATGGTGCCAGAGCTTGGCTATATTACATTGCCAAAGGTACGGGGGCTACCTTTTCTATGCCAGATCCGGTCAACTATCGAAGAGGAGCTAAGATATTGGCGTCCTATGCCAGATTTTATGTATCAGCTAATACCTTTGATGAAAAATTTAGCATCTTAGGTAAAAGCTTTATTCATGTTGAAAAGAAATCAACCAAATCCGCCTTGCCTAGGGATTGTCACGACAAAGAAGATCCTCTGGCCATCGATGAAGTTGATGATGATGTTTTGGAAACTTTCTTCTCTGATGACCTTCATCAACCATTGCATGTGCCTATCGGGAGTGCTGAAGAGAGTATATCTGTTGACAATACCCCGAAGAGGAAGAGGAGTAAAGGTGCTGCGGGTCCTGCCGCAAAAAGAGCTACTCGAGCAGAGACTCGAAGTCGCAGAGGAATTACTATTCCCGGGAATTCTCCTGTTTCTGAACGAGCCAGAGATGTTGATGAAGCAGGTAGTGATCCAATAGACAATTATCCTACTGTTCCTTTAACCAGAAGAATAGGAAGGAAAGTAATAGTTTCAAAAACTAAATTCGTAATTTGTCTAGATGCAGAGAGTCCCACCGATCGTGCTATGCGATTGGCTGCAGAAAAGCAAGCTACTTTTGATTTCTCTGTAAAGACAGAAGAAGAGGAGATTCCTGAAACTGCTGGGTCTTCTAGGCCTTCTGATATAGGCTCAGTTCCACCAATGGCCGATGATGCGCAGGAAATTAGTCAACCTGCGATAGAGGCCGAGCATCAGACTGAAACGGCTAATGACTTACTGATTTCGGGAGAATTAGTGAAGGAAGCCACTCCTCTCAATCCAATTGTTGAAGCTTCAGAGAGCGAACAAGTTGACTATGAACCGTCGTCTCATTCTTCTGGTGAAGAAGACATGGAGATAGACGATGACTCACCGTCTAAAACACCAATCGATGCACTGAAAACTATTGGTCAACACTCAGGGTTGACACCAGAACCGGAGAGGCAGCTGGACATAGAAGTTCAAATTCTGAGTACTTCTGGGGTGGGAAGCAGTGAAATAAATCCCGTGTCAGAAAGTACCCTGAACAAACTAAGAGCCAGATTGAATGATCCGAAGGAGACTGAATATGAACCAACTCCAGCTAATATTTTATTCATCAAAGTTTTGTCTTGTGTTGGTTTTATTGTCTTTTGGTTTTGATCATACTTCTTTTATTCCAACAGCTGTAGGAACTGCACCGGCTATGAGTTCTACTCAAGCTCCACTTGTTCAAACTGAAGTGGGTGAGGGGAGTTCCCATCTGCCGAGTTCTCCAAAGGCACTAACTTCAGCTCCAAGAATAGAGGCTCCTCCTGCTCCTTCCCCTATTATTGCAGCGACTCCCAGTTTTGACACAGGGATAGCAAAAGTCATGGGGATGTATTCAGATATTATTTATACATATCTGGATACATATTCGAGGCGACTCATGAAAGATGAGACTATACCCTTTTCGAGTCTTCGAGAGGCGACTAGTTTCCCACGTTCAGCCTTGAGACAATCTGGTTATGAGGCTCAATGTGTCTTCTTTGAACATCTCTTGAATGATTTAGAAGCCAACATCCAAAAATATTGGGAGATTAAAAAGGAAGACATTGAATCTCTGACTGCAGCTGAAATTTCTCAATTAGAGAATGAAGCTCAAGCTCAGCATATTGCTCTGACAGAATTCCTCGCTCAGTCTTCCAAAGAGCTAATGGCTAAAGACGAAGAAATCATAAGTACTCGTCAAAATATGGAGCGCTTAGAGAAGGATGAAGCGTCAAGAGCTGAGGAGCTTAGAAAATTGAGGGAAGAGCTAGCTCGTATTCAGGAGCAAATTGCCTCTATGGAAAAGGAACAATCAAAGATTGCTGCTGATCGTCAATCTGAAGCTGAACGCTGTCAAGTTTTACAGCAAGAGCGAGAATTAATGCAAATCAATCAGTTTGAAGAAACCAATCGCCGTAGTTCTATTATTGTAGAATATGACCAACGGAGGATTGGAATTGAAACATCAGAGCGAATCAAGAAAGCTCATGATGAGAAGATGAATAATGTAATCGTTCGTATTCAGGAGATCATTACTCCTCCTAAATAGTTCTTTTACATTTTTCATGTACTGAAATGTTTTTTTGAAATCCAAAAGCAATATTTTGATTCTGATTAAAGACATGAACATCTTGGCTTGATTTCAATTCTGTGGATGATACTTTTGTAGAAAACATGTTCAGAGGTAAATAATACATGACATATTTCAATAGAATAGAATATACAAATAAACTTTGCAACTCTATCATGATATTAAACCAAAGATTTTTTTTTAGTTTAATATTGATTAGAGAAAACAGAATTCAGATATAAAGATATCTTTGAATTATATTTTCCATGATCTTTGGACTCGGAAATCAAAAGACGAGATATCATTTTCCTAAAATAGAAAATATGATACATATTGAGATAGAAAATTCAGAGGTAATATGGACATGATTTTCTATACAAGATCTTTATTAAATCCACTGGGGATCTAATAAGACGAAATATCAAATTCTCTGGGAAGATGATACATGGTGGAATATAAATTTCCTCTGGGGATAACGATATCGAAATAACTTTTGTAGAGAAGGATTTTATATTTGCTGGGAAATGATGAAAATATTATACATAATATTTCTTTAAGAATTTGCCATTGATAGGCATCATCATGACTTTCCCATCCATAGAGGCAAGCTGGTATGCTCCGTTAGAGAAGACTTTGTTTACTACGAATGGGCCTTCCCATTTCGCATCAAATTTGTCTTTGCTCATATGTGTCATGGTCATAGGACGTCTGACGGTAAGGACCAGTTCTTCCTTCTGATATGCTCTGACTTTGACTTTCCGGTTAAAAGCTTTGGAGATTCGGGCCTGATACAGCTCGATATTTTGTTGAGCATACAATCGTTTTTCATCTAGAGCTTCCAACTCTTGAAGTCGAAGACGATCATTGTTTTCTGTTGTCAGTTCATTGGAGATTGCAATTCTCAGAGAAGGAATCTGGATCTCAAGAGGAAGAACAACTTCACACCCATATACTAAAGAGAAAGGTGTACATCCGGTCGCATTGCGAACTGTGGTGCGGTAGGCCCATAAACATTCACCAAGCTTCTCGCTCCAGTTGCGTTTGTTGGAAGAAACAAACTTTTTCAAGAGTTTGATGATTGTTTTATTGAAAGCTTCTGCCAATCCATTGGCTGCTGGATTATATGCTGTAGAAGCTAAATTATTAATCCGATGATCGTCGCAGAATCGAGTAAATTTCTGACTGATGAACTGCGGTCCGTTATCATGGGTAATACGCCGAGGAACACCAAATCGATAGATAACATGATGTTTGACGAAGTTAATAACACTAGAAGTTTTAACTTCAGGTAACGGGATTGCTTCAGCCCATTTGGAAAAGTAATCGGTTATTGCTAAAATAAACCGATGTCCTCTTGATGATGGTGGGTTGATGGGACCAATGACGTCCATGCCCCAAGCTTCAAAGGGCCATGATGCCGCTGTTGGGTGTAAGAACTCTGACGGTTGATGGATAAAGTCTGCATGAATTTGACAGGCTTTACATTTCCGAGCATATTGAATAGCGTCAGCCACCATCGTGGGCCAATAATAACCCATACGTCGGATACGATCTTGAAGTTTAGGACCTGGTTGATGGGCTCCGCAAACACCATCATGTGCTTCACGAATTATCTATTGTGTTTCTTCACCAGCAATGCATCGGAGGAGAAGACCGTCGTAAGACCGACGATATAATATTTTCGTCATATGATTATAATAGAATCTGAGAGATCGACGTCGAATAGACGCTGCTTCACTCGGATTATCAGGAAGTATATCATACAAAATAAAGTCTAGAAACGGGCGTCTCCAGTCTTCAATTATGGCTTCTGTTTCATTAGAAAAGACATATTCCATAGTAGAATCGGAAGAAGATGAGGATATTTTGTCAAACTTTAATCCCGCATCAAGGTTGAAAGAATCTTCGTCTGGTTTATGAGGAAAAGCCAAAGCCAAATTATTCTCAACACAGAATAGTTCTCGGTTATAAACCACTATCACTTGCTGACGTCTGATTGGTATAGCTAATACAGCAGCAAGATTAGCTAAAGCATCAGCTTCTGCATTATAGGCTCGTCGAACATGTTCAATAAAGAAACCTTCAAAAGATGAGGCTATAGAGAGTGCTGCTCGATGATAAGGTATCAAATCCTGATGACGAACTTCATACGTTCCTCTGATCTGATTGACAATAAGCTTGGAGTCTCCATAAACTTCCAAATATTGAATATCTAGATGTTTAGCAAGTTGAAGACCAATGAGTAATGCATTGTATTCGGCTACATTGTTTGAATATAATTGATCTAGAGAATAAGCCCTCTGAATAGTTAGTCCTTCTGGGGATACAAGAACAATCCTAACTCCAGTGACAATATCACCGTTAGGACCTATTCTAGATGCTCCATCAAAGAATAGACGCCAGGTAGGAACTTCTTTAGAAATCAGATTTGAATCCAAGACTTCATCAGGAATCTCATCATATAATTTAGAATATTCTGGAATTGCATGAGCAGCCAGAAAATCAGCAAGAGCCTGTCCTTTAACTGACTTCTGAGGAATATAATGCATATCATATTGAGCTAACAATATTCCCCAATTAGCTAGTCTGGAGTTGAGAATACCAGGTTTCTTCATCATAATCCTGATGGGATTCACTCTGGAAATGACGTGAATCGTTTGACCGATAATATAATATCGCGTTTTCTGAACAGCAAACATTAATGCTAAGCATTCTTTCTCGATTGGAGAATAACGCGGTTCAGCACCCGTCATTGTGCGACTGAGATAATAAATAGCCTGTTCATGGCCATCTTTATTTTTTTGGACAAGTAATGCACCAAGAGAATGATCCATGGCTCGAACATATAGAAGGAATGGTATCCCCGAGACGGGAGGTACCAAAACTGGAGGGTTCATGAGATACTGTTTAATATCGTCAAATGCTTTTGACATTCTTCGTTCCAGACGAAAGATACACCTTTCTTCAGAAGTTTGTTGAATGGTCTGCAGCGTCCTGATAAGTTGGAAATGAATCTCCTGATATAAGCAATTCTTTCTTGAAATCCTCGTAGCTCTTTTAAGGTGCGTGGAGGACGCATCTCTTGAATGGCTTTGATCTTCTCGGGATCCACGTGTATATCTTTAGCGGTAATGATGAAGCCGAGAAATTTACCACTAGAGACGCCCATGAAGGACTTAGTAGGGTTCATTTTAAGTTGATGCTGACGCATTAAATCAAAAATAGTCTTCAAATCTTGGATATGATCCTCCTTTCGTCGACTTTTGACCGCAATATCATCAACATAGCATTCGACTATTTTCCGGAGATGTTCGCGGAATATAGTGCTCATTGCTCGCTGATATGTTGCTCCTGTATTCTTGAGACCAAACGGCATCACTGTATAACAGTATGTACCGATCGGCGTTCTGAAGGAAGTGTGTTTTTCATCATCTGGAAACATTTTCATTTGATTGTATCCCGAATACCCATCCATAAATGACATTCGTTCAAAACCACATGTGTTGTCGATCATGACATCAGTAATTGGAAGAGAAAACTCGTCTTTAGGACAAGCCGCATTGAGATCACGAAAGTCTATACAGACCCGAATCTTGCCAGTCTTTTTAAGGACAGGAACGATGTTAGCCACCCATTCAGGATGTTGTTCCTCTCGAATAAATCCAGAAGCCATAAGCTTGTTGACTTCAGCTTCAATTGCATCCATGATGTCTGGACGAAATCGTCGCTGTTGTTGTTTAACCGGTTTAGCATTTGGTATGATATTGAGTTTGTGCATTGCAATCTTCGGATCTAGTCCTGGCATATCTTCGTAACTCCAAGCAAAGACATCAATATAATCACGAATAAGCTTGATCATGTCTTGCTTATCTGTTTCTGAAAAACTTTCACTGATGAATATTGGTTTAGGAGAACCTTCTTCACCAACATCAATTTGGATCAGTTTATCTTCGGTAGGAGGTTCTCTCTGCTCGAACCTGAATTCCTATTGATTATCTAATCTTTGAGCCCATTGTTCTGATTCGGGTGATATTTCAAAATCATCCTCATCTTCATCATTTTCCTGCGGGCCATCAACGGAGACCATATTGATGGATAGAATAGAACGATGGAGGTCGCCAATACTCGTGTCAGAATCCCAAGAGAGAGAATCAGAAGACTCAGATCGTTCGTCTTCATCGAACTTTGAATCTTCATGGACTATGTTGATAAAGGAAGTAGGAGCAATGTAACCTAAACCACATTTTGTCCTTCCGTATTTTAATGGAGGAATTCGAACAGGCATTCTTCTTCCTTTTCCATTATTGAGACTGGTTCTGAAGTCATAACCCATATTCTTGATGATATTTTTAGATTGCTGACTGTAGCGACGCAGTTGTAACCTTCCAGTATCATCGTTTATGTCATCTTCTTCCAAGTTAGGAGGATTCTGGGGTCCTTTATAAAAGAAGATTGGATTTTCTCCCTTTTTTCTAGCAGGGACTACGAAGTATGATTTTTGTATGGATTCCAATGATATGTCTTTGAGTAAGCATTCAAAGATACCCTGAACATCATCATCGTCGAAAGAATATTCTTCCTTCGGCCGAGGAGATCTCTGTTGTTGATTTGTTGGAGCTGGAGTAGCTTGGGTAGTCTTTACCTCTTGACTACTGCTTTGGAGATTGACTTCAAGAGCTTCTTTCCCTTTGCGATTTTTGGGTCGAGTACTATTGCTAGCACTCTGATTTGATTCCTTGGGAGCCATTTGTACCCCCAGACCCTTGAAGGTCTCAGCACTGACTTCAGCAGCCTTGGCACTGACAATGAAAGAAGGCCAATCTTGGAACTGAGTAGACCCCGTCCACATGCTGATAATTGGTAAGAGATTCGACTTACAAGTGTCGATGGTAACAGCATCGGGAGTTCCGAGAGACATTTTGAGGGCTTCTCTTCTGAATCTTTCAATGAAGTCCTCGGTGGTTTCATTATTTTTCTGTTTAATTCTTATGAGGGCTGACATGGTCATGTCGTTGAGCCCTTCATAGAATCATTCAAGAAATATTTGCTTGAAATCGGCAAATGAGGTAATGCACCCATCAGGGAGACTTCTATACCATTCATAAGCCGTTCCTTTGAGACATCCAATGAACACCCGAGTAAGGAGGGCGTCACTTGGTTGCAGTTGATCAGTCATTACTTCAAAATGATTAATGAACTGACTTGGGGAGGTTGTCCCATCATAGAAAGAGATGGTCGGAGGTTTGTATTTTGGTGGATACGATACCTGCTTCCATTCTATCGGGTAAGGTTGCTTGATACCTAACCTTTACAAACCATCCTTCTGTTTGAATGCCTCGAATTGAGTTCGGAGATTCTTTAACTCTTCAGAAACAATTCCAGAAGATTGGGGAGTTGTAACTTGTTGAGTGTAATTAGGAGGAGGGACTGCAGCATATGTACCACCCCCAGCTCCAGACTGACTTGGAGTGGGTTGTTCAGGAACATTAGATTGTACCCCCGGAATAGTAGAGGGTTCCGGGTTTGGAACAACAGGAGTATTTAATATAACTGGAGGAGCTGTCTGTTGGACTTGCTGAGTTTGATGCTGAGCTTGTATAAGAGTGTGCATAGCATTCAACGTATCTGCCATAGCTCGCAACTGTTGTTCTAAGGAAGAAATCCTTTGTTCATGAGCTTCGGTGTTAGTTGAAGGTTCATGATCGCCCTCTGCCATATAAGTGGTAATCATTCGAGGAATAGATGACGAAACAGTCTGTTCTGAATCATCACTGTGTGAATCAGTATCTTTCCCAGGGCTTTTTACGGGAGTCAATACTGGAAAATTGGACTCTCCAAGGAAGTCTTCTGTGATCTCCGGATTACTACTTGGATGAGAAGAAGAAGAGGCTCTGGTCAAGGCTCCGGTCCTGGATCGGGTGCCGAGATAAACACCATCTTCAGAGTCTGATATAGCATCAGACCGTATGCTACCCCCAATATTTCTGGAGGTCATGTTGACAGAAGCATAAAGAGGTTCATCTTCATCCAACATTGGTTCATATTGAATCCGTTCGAAAACAGATTGTCTTTTTGGTGAACAACAACATTGAATTACAACTCGAGGTTGGAAGTTGCAACCATGCTTTTCATGGCAAATATGAGCAATATCATAGCCTGACGGAGTGTCAATTCTCTGTTTACTTTGCAAATATTCCCGAAGATCTGTAGGAACAGATTGGGAAGTAATTGAAGATAGTTTCTGTGTAGAAACTTGTCTTTTGTTCTTCTGTCTTCTTGGTTCCTGAGTGTATAAAGACTGATTAATTTGAGCCACATAGTTCTTGGCATATTCTGCATCAGGGTCTAATATACTTGTCTCAGTGGAACCGAGCCGATTCTGATTAAGCTTGTTACGAAGATCCGTAGGAAATCTGACTTTGATATCCGTCTTGGATACTTGTAATTTGCCTTTCTCAGACCGAGAAATTTTGAGAGAAGGAAGATGAGTATTATTCCGACTAGGAGTCGATAATAATCCATCTTTGGAGGAATTAGCCAAAAGGCGTTTTCCATTGTTTGATCTAGTAAGAGTACTAGTCAAATTAACTCCAGAGGTAAAGACCTTAGGAGTAGAGGAGTTGACTAAAGAGTCTTTCTCCTTGGTTGGCACAAGATGTACAATTTGAGGGGGAATCATTTGTATGTTCTGTGGAAGAGAACCCCCAGCCTGATTTTGAGAAACAGTCAAAGGACTATATCTGTTAGCATACGCTGACTTCAATTTGGACTTCTGGTCATACACTGCCTTTTTATTAGCATATGCTGGCTTTGGCTTAGCGTACGCTGCCTGATGTTGGCTTTTGTATGCTGCCTTCGCCGTACGCTGCCCTTTGAATGCCATACGCTCAGAGTCATCAATGGCTAAAGAGCCGACTGCTGTCGTAAGAGTAGAGGGAGAAGGGACTTTGACATGTCCAGAGATGGTTTTCCTTGTACACGCTGACTTGGTTAAAGAACCAACTTTGTCAGCGTGACTAGGAGAAGCCACTGTTGCCGTGTTTCGAGAAGCCGAAGTGTGCTTCATGGAAGTTGAAGACGTGTTCTTGTCAGCATGAGAAGCGACAGAAGCGTCTCGGACTGCTGCAGAAGACTTAGGGACATAGACGGAGCGTCCCTTCTTCTTGGTAGCAGGAAGAGCGGAGGAAGCAGTACGGCCCTCCTTCGTCTTGAGCATTTCTTTATAAGCTGATTGGTCGAATTGTACAACCATCGTCTTCTTCGTCAAGCCGATCGACGAAGTATCGCATTGAGTTGTTGCTATCTCGTTGGAGGAGACAGCTTTCCCCAGCAGAGTCGCCAATTTGTTTTCCATAAATAAATTCACTTTATTTATTTTGTATCTGAAAAAATTACAACTGTAGGAATCTAATCTAGAAGACGATTACTTTATCCCTTGGATGATACGATGAAGAAGACTCGAACTTTGAAGAACTTGGACAGCAACTGAGCAATCTCTCTGTTCTCTCTGAAATTGACTGTAGTCACTGATGAAGATGAAGAAACTTTTTTTATAGAGTTCAGGATAACTGTCCTTAAGCATACGCTCAGGTAGTTACTTGACGTGTGCATAACTGCAGGGACGCGTGGCTAATTCTGATGGAGACACATTAGCGTGCGATTGAAAGTAGTGGAGCATGTTCAGGCGAGATTGATGGCATGGATGCCACGTTGCATAACTTCTAGAGAAGTGGATAACTGGGTACAGGACACGTGAGAATGTGTGTTGACTGTAATCCTGGATATAGTTGCTGTAATACGCTGTCTCGTTGAAGGAGAGTTATACGATGACTTGGATGATGTAGAAACAAAATAAAGCTGATACGCTTACTGGAGAAGAAAGGAGTCGTACGCTCACTTGATGAGGAAGGAGTCGTATAGACTTCATACGCTCACTGGAGAAGGAAGGAGTCGTATAGACTTCATACGCTCACTGAAGAAGGAAGGAGTCGTATAGACTTCATACGCTCACTGAAGAAGGAAGGAGTCATATAGACTTCATACGCTCACTGAAGAAATGGCCACGTGGCCATCATCAATCTTCTCTGATACGCCATATCTTCTAATAACTGTCAAAAGATTTTCTCGAGCGTCGTGACTGCAGATATGACGACTGACAGACTGTTAAAACTGACAGTAATAATAACTTTGCATTAATGATCTGCTGAGCTGTCCTCGTAAAAGACAAAACCAACTCTTCGAAATCCTATACGACGGCTAGTCTCCATTGGACAGCTGTCTTTACACGAAAGACGAAGTGTCAGATTCAACACTCTAGTCAAACTAGGTCAATCCTAGTCCAACAAGTCTCACTAGGCCTAACCAAGTCTAGACTAGCATCCTAGCACCATCACAAAGTTACAAATCAACACATATTTATATATACATACACACATCAATTTTACATACATACTTGTATAGGTACATTGATATATCCATACACATTCATATGTATTTACATAGGTACTTGCATACATGAATCCATTCATACATTGTATCATATACATTACATTACATCATGTATTTTACATTACCTATATATATACATGCATATTTCTATACATACATTGATATATACATTCATAGGTATATAGATTACACGCATTTTACATTCAACATCATATATATATATATATATATATATATATATATATATATATATATATATATATATATATATATATATATATTAGAGAGGTAGAGAGGGCTATATGAGTATATTAACCTAGCAAGGGGGTGCATACAATATATATATATATATATATATATATATATATATATATATATATATATATATATATATATATATATATATATATATATATATATATATATATATATATATATATATTAGAGAGGTAGAGAGGGCTATATGAGTATATTAACCTAGCAAGGGGGTGCATACAATATATATATATATATATATATATATATATATATATATATATATATATATATATATATATATATATATATATATATTAGAGAGGTAGAGAGGGCTATATGAGTATATTAACCTAGCAAGGGGGTGCATACATGTAGCAGTCATGTGAAGGGGGTTCCATTTCAGTCACTGTGTATGTATAACAGGTTTTAGTGTAACTCAGTTTCAGGTTGCAATGTGTGTGTCAATACATTTCCAGTTTCAGTGTTCTACCTGTGTGAGTGTGTGTATGGGTTTAGTTTCAGTGTGTAGATAGGTAGGTGAATGACAGTGCAACAGTAGGTAGAAAATTCAAAATTGTGTGTGTGTAACATTGTTCTCAGGTTTAACAGTGAATGAGTGTGTGTTAAGGGGTCAATTCTCAGTTCTCAGATTTGAATGTGTGTGGATGGGTGTGTGTGTATGACAGGTATTAGGAAAAATAGTGCACTCAGTTTTATGTGTGTGTGAGCATATGACAGTGTGTGTATCTACATTGGAATCAATGTGTTCTCAGCCTTCAAAACAGTTTACAATCAGTGTGGCAATCTCAGATTTTAGTATAAACAAGCAATGTGAAATGAACATTATGTTCTCAGGAAAACAGTTTACAATTCTAGGAATTTGAAACCAAACTATCAATGCAACCATGAATCCTATTGCAACCAACTCAGATATACAAAACAGTGCATATATTACAGCCCTGAAATTCTCAGGAACAGTCCTAAGACAAATTCGAAATCCAATTTCCATGTTAACTTGAAAACCCAATCATGTAGGTAAATTCCAATTATGTATTTGTGAACCACATTGAAATTAAATCAACCCAAACTAGTAGAACTTATGACAGTTCGTAATCTCAGGAAATGACAGTGTATACAAACTCAAAAAAATTCAATGTATGCAACAGTTCAGTTCAAATGCAATTCACAAGCCCAAAATGAAATTCGAAAGCTAATCCCATGCTATTCATAACCCTAACATGTAGGTTAACTTCTGATATATGTCAGTGAACCAACAACACAGATTAATCAATCAAACAGTCCAATACATTCATTAAATTTTAGGAAATCGAATGGCAGTTTAAGTATCAAAAAATTGGGGAAAAATTCCTAATTCGAATTAGAATAACAACTAATAAACAATTTAGAAGGTTGGTAATTAATGTGTCATGTGAGAGGGTGTTGGGAGTGTGTCCCTGTGTCCAAGGATTTGATATAATACGTCCAAATCACTCCACATACACGGACACTGAAACTGTACACTGACAGCGTCGTGCACGCGTGTCGAGTGAGGTATCTCACCAAATGTGTCGTGATCGTGCACATAGGTAGAGGGGGTCTAGGGCTAGGGTTTGGTCACCCTGAGTCGTGTCTAAAACGTGTCTTCGTGAGACACGAAGCCTGTGTTAGTAGCCTTGGGTCGGCTGTGCACTGACAGCACGAAACCCGTGTGGCTCAAAAATCTCCCAAACCACTAAATAAAACCCAATAAAATTTTATACCATACCTGTCAGTCATCTCCCCTATGTGTATATAAAATTTTGTGTCCTCTCGTGCTGTGTCCAACGAGGAATCGGACACGGGCAGCAGGACACCCGACCGAGCCCCCGTGCAGCGTGTCCAATACAAATTAGGACACAAAAACGACACGAACAACAACTCAGTCTTCACAAAAGTTAATGTACATACATAGAGTCAAAAAGGAATTAAAATGGAAAAAACTATGGATTGGGGAAGAATGGCCATACCTTTCTTTTCTCTAAGTGTTGGAATGATACAAAAGAGGCAAGAACAAAGGAATGAGAGTTTAAATAGGGTGGGGATCCCAATGTGGCTGGTCACTTAGGAAGGAATTAGGGTTAGGGTTTCCTTAATGGGCTATAGGCCAAGTTGCATTAGTCATGGAACTAAAATCATAAGTCATAAGTCATGAACCTATTCATTATTCCTCCTATTCAAACTAGATTCTAAATGACTAAAATTGGGTTGACTTAAGTTAGACTAGGGTCACACCATGCTAACCAAGTCACCATAGCTAGAGTCAACATCTAGGTTAGCCTACAAAATCGTAACTAGTCAAAGTCAAAAATAACAATCACCACTCCAATAATTAATCAAATAATTCCAATAAGTCAAAATGACCAAAGTACCCCTAGGCTAAAAATGATAAATAAATATCCCAATCACATGGTTAGGCTCTAGGTCAGACAATCTCTCGGGTTTCACTATCAGCACATCAAAATCATAAGTCATGACTTAAAATAATTTTAAATTGATTAAAAATCACCAAAATTCATAATGTGATATAAATATCAATAAATAATAATTAATTACAAAAGTTCAAAATTACCCTCATTTGGAAAACTGGGTGTTACAACTGCGGTGAAGGCTGGCTTGGACACGTACTCGCACCCATAAAAAAAATATGGGTGCGGATCGTGACAAGTTTTTTTGGTGCCCCATGCAGGTCAGTTTTTGCAATTCATGCGAACTCGTAATAGTACATAAGTTAGACGTACTATTGCGAGCGTGTGACTTGGAAATGCTCATTCACAATTAGGATTAATTTGATCTTTAGGAGGATGGCTAGGACTAGGAGTCCCTAAATTAATTTGACTACTGGGTAGTTAAGGTTGCTACGTAGGCCACGTGATTTAGCCAAGAATTTATTAATTCTAAAACACTATTAGGCAACTGAGGGAATTTCCATAGATGCACTATTGCATTTTATATGACGAAAGGATCCAAGGTGGGTAGACTTTCGCTGGTAAATTGGGACTTCCTAGAATCCAACCTTGATCAATTATTTTGCTCTTTCTAACTATTACCATATCATAAGTCCGAGTTGCCTATTTATTTCATATTTTGACATGAGGAGTTACCTTTTATGATTTCTAATTTGTTGTCCAAAAATGAATCTCAAGTTAGTTATTACATTAAAGTTGTCCCCTCTATCATTGGGTATCCACAAAATGGGATTATAATATTTATACTTCTTTTGTCTTCAATAATTTTCCTAATCAATCCAAGAATTGGGACTGTTATGACAGATACTTACTTTTTCCTATCTTGCTCGTTTGTGCAATTTTATATTCTGCTTTCTCTAACATCGTCATATCGTACGGTCTATATTGCTTATTAATTTCCAATCTTCGTAGTAAGTCATTTCTCTAAAAGTCAATATTTTCCATGGAGTTTGAGCCTAACATGATTCATTATCCATATCTCTATTCTGAGTTAGCTTTGTTGGAATTCGAGATGTATATAAGTTTTCCCTCGAATCTATGAATATTAGAGAAACAGAAATTAAACTTGTATTTACTAGTCTTCGATCATTTTTTTCCTAACCGATCATATGATTTTCAAAATGAATACTTTTACTTCAAGTATAGATACTAGACATTTTCTATCATGATCGAGTTGTTTGAATTTTGAAACTTCCTTTAAAAAAATCATATAGGCAGAGTTTGGAAGAATATTCGATGACCTAAAATGGCAAGACAGTTGCGCGCTGTCGGGAGTTATTGAATCATTGAGATGATGGGTTCACTGCAGCCAGCAGCGCACTGGCGTGGCATGACCCCTAAGTTGAAGTAATTCCAAGTAAGAATAGATTATCGAATATTATAAAAAAAACTATGCCTTGTTTTTTTAATATACGAATATCGGATAGAGCCGATAGGGTATTTGATACCGTATCCTTACTTGAGTCATAGAACCAAGAGTTAATTGCAGCCAGATGTACACTGGCAAAGCATAAATTCACGGTAAAATAATTTTGGATAGGCTTACGATTTTCGAATACCATAGCGGCTATCCCCTTATTGGCATATGACTATTAAGTTCCACATTGATTTATGCCTAAATAATTATGATATATGGTTAACCGTGAAAAAACGACTCTGAATTGATCCTTCGATCACGACTAGACTACTTTTGTGTGATAGAGTCAATTCGCATCTTTTCTAGATTTTGATTCTATAATCTTGCCTAAACAATTTTTCTTAACTAGCCGATCGTGCCAAAATGATTCCAATTTTGATCGTTGACCATGCCTATATAATTCCCATAGTAGTTAATTGTGCCTAAGGACTTTTCTTGTTTAGCTATTCCTATTTCGACTATAACCTTGACCTAGCTTTGTGACTAGACCCTTTTGGCTATATTTCATCGTGTCATGTGACATTTTTTCTTGGGGTCCAATTTTATTTACAATCTAACTCATTTTGATCATTGATCATATTATCTTTTGATTATATTCTTAATCATGACTAATCGTGCCATTCGAAATTTCAAGGAAGAAATTTTCTAAGTGGGTATATAGTCTTCGATTGGTGAATTGTCCTTAAATTTATTGTTAGCTTTGTGATGATATTTTTTAAAACATTTAGAGCATTTCAGGATTCAAGACCATAGCCTAAGATTCCAATACAAAGCCATACCTATTTGCCCCTCCTATTTCCACCCTAGTTGCTCAACTACCCTCAATAAAGAATTTTATTTTTTATCATCTGTTTGATCGATATTTCCTTACCATAATTCTTCTTTACCTTTTTACAGATCTACCAAGTTCGCCTATTCTAGTCCTTAAATTCGAGGGCGAATTTATTTCTAAGGTGGGTAGATTTGTAACTCCGCTTCCCAATTTTGTTTCAAAATATTTATGTATTTAATTATTTTGAGTTTAAAGATTGTTCTGAATTAGAAATATTTTTATGATTGTATCGACGGAGGGATTCGTCAAACTATGTTTATTTGATTGTTTTCTATTCTCAATTATCATGCGTTTATATTTTAAGTAAATAAATAAATAAATATAGTTTTAAATAATCTTGGGTAAATCAATTTGAATTGCTAAAATAATCAAGTGTTATTTTTGGATTTAAATTATTTTAGTAATTATGATTGAGTTTAATCTTAGCTCATTGCTAAAATCATTTTGATGAGATTTCTATTTATTCAAGAAAATATACCTTTGAATTATTCCTAACAATATGACGATTTTTGACTTTATAAAGTCTATTTAAAACATCATAGAATATTATTTTAACTTACTATAGTAATTGATGAATTAATTAAGATTTCAAATGGTATACAATTTAAATTATTAATATCAAATGCTATACTTAATTACGACGACTAATATTTGAAGAAAAAGAGACTTGAATTTGTTATTTCATATGATAATGTTATTTGATGATATTTAAATTTATTTAAATTATTTTCATAATTATCGAATATGCTTCAAATTATTTTGATAATATGCAATATTATTTTAAACGGTTATGGAGACTAGTTGTGGAACTAAAATTGACATGTTTTGATTTAAAGTCATATTTACTAATTTTCCACTTCCTATCCATACACATAGTCCACCTCTCTAATACATATAAACCAATCCCCTTCAAAATCCTCCCACCTCACCTCCCTAGAACTGAATGGAGACAGATTAGTTTCGAATTCAAATCCGATTTTGTAAGGGATGCAAGATTCAAATCCCATCTAATCTTGTCAAGGATCCAATATCCTACGATTTCTGATACAACATAAAACCAGCATATATATAAACATCAAAGACGATGGCAGAACCGCCACGCCCAAGCCGCCTCCTCCATCTTCTCCGATCCTCCACATCGTCAACTCCTTCCCGTCGCCATTCCAACCCACCCAACAGCGCCATAACCACCGACATCATCACAACATCACAACCATTACCGAGTTCATGTCCCTGTGTTCGTGTCCATATCTTTTCCACTATTATGTGTCCATACACACCATCCATAATAGTACATACTTCGTGTCCGAAATGCTGGACATGATATCACCACAACAACCATTTTCTTTGTGTCCGATACCAAACAGGACACATCACAAAGAAGAAATCAAAACCAAACATGTCCACACCCGTGGCGCTGACATACTGCAACCAATCTACCATACCTCACCATGGCCGGTCCCGACATCGATCTTGGTCGACTGACCGCCATGGCTAGCAAGCACAGCCGCGTGCGCGTATCGCCGCTGAGCCGATCCCCCCCGTCCTTATCTTTTCTACCGTTCGGTATCCAGATCTGGAGCCACCTCGGTGAGCCAGTGCTCATCAATCCTCTGTGCCGACCGAGGAACTCAGATCTGACGCTGCCCCTTGGCTGCCGTGGTCTACCGTGCACTTCGTCGACAGTCGACCCTGATCGCATGCGCCCTTCGGTCCTCTTCCACTCTGCCGGTGAGCACCATTGAGACCGGTGAATGCTTTCCCCTAGCCGTGCTCAAGCCCACTGTCGAGTCGGCGTCGCCCTTCACCAGAGCAGCGCCACGCTGTCCCTGCGGGAAACGCTGACCGGACCGTGCCGCCAGTGTCGTGTTGGAGCCAGCCTCCAGAAACCCCTTTTTCGTCTCCTCCGTGGGTTCCCGCGCCACCGCCGAAAATGACTCGTCGACCACCGGATACTCCTCTACTCCGGAAATAATACAAGAGACAAAGCACAGCCACTTCCTTTTCCTCAGATGGATTTCCTCCCCACTCAACCTCGCTCTCCCGCTCTGAACTCTTGGGAAATAATACAAGAGACAAAGCATACTCTATCCCTTTCCTTTTGTTTAAGTTTTGTTTCCTCAGTTTTGCTTTAATGGTAGTAACTAGTTTTGCTTTAATGGTAGGAACAGTAGGGAAAGTATTTACAATTTTGTTTTTCTAAAAGCAAATTGGTTTTGGGCTGACAGAATAGTAGGCTTGTTAATGTTTGTCATAAAAAAATCAAAGACATGTATTACAGGAACACTGAAATTGATTGCAAACTCGCTTGTGCAAAGAAAAGCCTAGAAAGAAATCCTAGGGAACAATCTAAGTACAATTGCTTAGTTTTGATTCTGGGGGATGACGGTAGAGGCTAGAGAAAGTGTTATCAACTCTGCCTTACTCCTTGGACTATCTGACACAGTCCTTAGCTCTTGAAGAAATTGTTTTTCGAAGTTTGCCAGCCTTTTGCAGGGGTGTGGCACCCTGCTATTTATAGTAGTATGTATGTTGAGCCGCATATATGGCCTGTGGCCACGTGGCTAATTAGCACGTGAAGACCCGCTCTTTGGTCGCCATATGTAGATTTGTTGGGATTTTATACAGCAAATCTGGGTAGTTAAAACTTGGTCAGCCTGCCACGTGTCCTATCGCAGGAATCATTTTGAGCCGCATGAGTCTCTCAATTTTCGACCATGTGGGGCCGTATGAGACTCATACGGCTAAGTCGCAAACTTCCTTAGCCCATATATAGCTTAAGGATTTAAGCCGCATAGATTCTGTATCTTGGCCGTATAAAGCTCATACGGCTTGGGTCACAGTCACCCTTGGCCGCATAAAGTTCGGAGACTTTGGAGCCTTATATGTTTGATCCTCATAAGGTTCATACGGCTTAGGTGACACTCCTTCTGGCCGCATAAAAGCGTATGAACCCTGCTTTTAGTGACGTCCCACGTCTTATCTTTTTGTCAAAGTGTGAGAGCTGTCATTTTTGTCAGTTGTGACAGAACTTGTCAGCTTTATCAGACGAACTGATCCTCTTGGCCGTATATCTTTCTTCTGCAGCTTGTTGTCGACGGGCCGTATAAGGCAGTGAATCTGTCATACGACTTTCCTTTATGCGGACCAGTTTGGCCCAAAGTACGAATGCGTCAAATTGTGATCCGTATGAACCCCATATTTTCTATGCTTCTACAAGACCCCCTTCAAAGTTTTTAAATTGTAAATTTGGAATACTTTGAATAAGAAGCATGGAGATATGTCAAGCCGCAGGGAGTCTTCATGTCGCAGGGATTTTTTCGAGCTGCAGAGAGATCTTGAGCCGCAGAGGGACTTCGAGCCGCAGGAAAATCTTGAGCCGCAAAGGGACTTTGAGCCACAGAGAGACCCCATCATCCTGCCGGCTATCACTGCTGCATTTAATTTTCTTGATTCAATTTTGGATTTGGGTTCTTTTTTTTGAGATAAAGTCGACAGTTACGAGGGATAAAATCTCCAAACGTCATCATTATCTTTAATAATCTCGAGAATCGAAGCGACACTTTTTTAGAAACTCTATAAATAGGGGTCATTCGGAGAGAGATTTTCCTCTTTCACCTTCTTCTCCTTCGACTTCATCATACTTTCTGCTATGGTTCCAAAAGCTTCCAAGTTGACTGGTACGGCGGCCAAAGGGAAGGGACTTGCTTCTCCGTCGAGAGCGGCATACGCTCCTTCCATTCATCCCGACGTATAACCTCCTCTCAAGAGTAAGGACGGTGGAAAGACGACGACTAAAATTTTGAATGGCCATGTCGCATATTTCATGCGCGGGCCTGTCATATACTGCCTCTGTGCTTTAAGCCTGGTCGATGCATGCCCTATCTCATTTGGACCGCATGTGTTCTGTATGATAGGGCCGTATGGACTGGGCCGCATAGCCGCTGCTCATTCGAACTTGAACCGCATAAGTGCCTACAGACTGATCTGCATGAACACTTCTTGACTGAGCCGCATAAGTACCTCATGGTTGAGCCGCATGAGCACTTTATGATCGGACCGCATAAATACTGTATGACTGGGCCGCATAAGTGCCTCATGATTGAGCCGCATGAGCACTTTATGCTCGGGCCGCATGAATACTGTACGACTGGGCCGCATTATTACCTCATGACTGAGCCGCATGAGTACTTTATGACTGAGCCGCATTAGTACTTTATGACTGAGTCGGCCTCATAACTTTAGGCCGCATGAGTACTTCATGCCTGAGCTCATGACTGAGCCGTATGAGCACTCCATGACTGAGCCGCCTAAGTGTCTCATGCCTGAGCCGCACAGCCAAAAAAGTGTCCTTTTTTATATGACTATCTTCTTTCGTTGATTTTTGTAGCATCCGCGCCGAAGGCTGAAACCATTGTGAAAGAGGAGATGCTACCCCCTTTCATCAAACAAGAGTCACCGTTTGTTAAAGAGGAGGTGATACCAAAGGTTGAGGTAAAAAAAAAGGCTGGCGTCTACCGGAGAGGGAATTACTTTCAAGATTGAGGCTGCTGTAAAGGAGGAACCCAAGTCTGAGGGTAGCAGCACTGGGAGTTCTGACCCTCTTGCTTTCGTCGAAGACCTTAATCAAATAGATCTTTCGTACGCGAAATGGCTGAGAGAATGGTATATGCCTCAACGCAACTATGATCCTTGACTGTAGGGATCTATGGGATGCCATGTAATTGCTGTTTCCAAGAATATGACAAATAAGTGTTCGTATTTGTCTTTGTGCTTCTATCTGTCTTTAGCTGTAGTTCATGTTTTGCTTCTTTTGGATACAGTGTAATCCTTTACTGAAGGTGTAGTCCTATGAATATAACTAATTTTGAATAAACAGGATATATTCACTCTATTCTTTATTTGTGGTATTTTGTGGTGCTTGTACTAGAGGGCCTAATACATCATTTGTATTTGATAAAGAACATCCCACTGGGGGATTTTTGTGGACCTATTGCCCTTTTGTGCATCTAGAAATGCGAGCAAATAGATATGAATGATATTTTATGGACCTACTACTCTTTGGTACACCGATGATGCGAGTAATAGATTAGGATAACTTTTATGGACTTATTACCCTTTTGTGTACTGGCGATGCGAGTACTAATAATAAGTGGAGAGGAAACCAACATATTTACTCAGAGGTAATGAGGACGTGGTAAATATGGGTCAAAATAGAGCCTTCCTACTCAGAGGTAATGAGGACGTGGTAGGAGTAGGCATAATAGGGGTACACAGAACAACTCAGAGGTACTATCAATGTGAAAGTTCTATGCATTGGGTGATTTGTTTGTGATGGATGGAAAAATAACTCAGAGGTAATATGGACGTAGTTGTTTTTCCGTTGGGGAATTTTGTGGACCTATTACCCTTTTTGTGCATTGATGGTGCGAGTAATAGATTTAGGATAAGTTTTATGAACCTATTACCCTTCTGCGCACTGGTGGTGCGGGTAACAGATTTTGAGGCAAACTCTGGTAAAGAAAAGCATTTAATGTGGAAGTTTATAGATATGACCAGGAGATGAGATATGAATCCATACGGAGCAGTCAGAGAGTAAGTTCAGCGGTACTTGAGGGTACATAACTCAACAATCTGGGAGATTTGATTTCAGAGTGTAAGTTCAGCGATACCAGAGGGTACATAACTCACAATCTGAGAGATAGTTGGAAGATGTCATTTAGACATAATATTTTTTGAGGAACTTGCCGTTGATAGGCATCATGAGCAAGTCTCCATTTTATTTTGCGAGACGGTACGCGCCGTTGGAGAATACGGTCTCGATGATGAACGGACCCTCCCATTTAGGCTAGAATTTGTCGGGGGTCTTGTGAGTCATGACCATTGGTCTGCGAATGGCCAAGACGAGATCGCCGACTTAGAATATTTTCTGTTTGACTTTCTTGTTGAAAGCCCGAGAGATGCGCGCTTGGTAGAGCTCTATGCTTTGTTGAGCTTGTAAACGCTTCTCATCTAATGCTTCCAACTCTTGTAGCCGTCGGCGGAAGTCATCATCCGACGTTAACCGAAAAGTAAGGGCACTCGAAGTGAGGGGATCTGAATCTCCAATGGGAGGACTGCCTCGCTCCCGTAAACCAAGGAGAACGGTGTATTTTCTTTAGCCGTCCGAATTATGGTACGATACGCCCATAAGCACTCGCCAAGCTTTTCGTTCCAGTCGTGTTTGTTTGCAGACACGAACTTTTTGAGAAGCTTCATTATGGTTTTGTTGAAAGCTTCAGCCAGACCGTTAGCTGATGGGTTATATGCTGTCGAGGCCATGTTCTGAATCCGATTATTGTTACAAAATTGATAGAAAGCGTGGCTTGCGAACCGCGGACCATTGTCGTGAATAATCCTCCGGGGCAGTCCAAAACGGTAGATGACGTGATATTTTATGAAGCTAATCACGTTCGATGTCTTAACCTCTGCCAGCGGAATAGCTTCCGCCCATTTGGAGAAGTAATCGGTGATTGCAAGTATGAACTGATACCCTCTAGATGACGGTGGGTTGATTGGCCGAATGATGTCCATTCCCCATGCTTCAAATGGCCAATAAGCCATTGTCGGGTACAAGAATTCGGATGGCCGATGTATAAAATCTGCATGGATCTGGCAAGCCTTGCACTTCTTTGTATAATCAACCGCATCTGCCACCATTGTGGGCCAGTAATAACCCATCCGACAGAGACGATCTTGTAATTTCGGGCCAGGTTGGTGAGCCCCACAAGTGCCATCATGAGCTTCGCGTAAGGCTTCTTTGGCTTCTGTATTTGATAGGCATCTTAATAGTAGCCCATCATAGGATCGTCGATATAACATTTTCGTTTTCGTATCATAGAAGAATCTGAGGGAGCGTCTTCTAATTGAAGTTCTTCCTTCACATTCTCTGGCAAAATTCCATAGACTGTAAAGTCGATGAGCGGGGGTCTCCAGTCTTGTATGTCGTTGGTTATCTGGGCGGAGTAACTCGTACCCAGTTGAAGATTGTTCCTGGGACAGACCAGCTCATGGCCTATTATGTCGACTAGATGATGAGTATCATTTGGAAGTGCCAAGGAAGCAGCGAGACTTGCTAGGGCATCGGCTTCGATGTTTTGGAGTCTAGGAACGTGCTCTATAAAGAATCCTTCTAGGTTCATAAAGATGGCAGTTGCTGTTTGATAATAGGGAATCAGGTCCTCATTACGAACCTCGTATGTACCTCAAATCTAATTAACAACCAACTGCAAGTCACCATATGCTTCCAGGTACTTGATCCCTACTTCTTTTGCGAGTTGGAGTCCGATGACTAGAGCGTTATATTCGGTTATGTTGTTTGAACAGGGTTCTGTAAGAGAATATGTCCGATTGACCACCAACAAAGAGAGGAAAATTAATACTACCCCGACTCCGGCGAAGATATCACCTTGTGGCCCCATTCTTGAAGCACCGTCAAAGAACATTCGCCAAATGGCATCATACGAAGTCATGTTCGAGGCGACGACTTCGTCGGAAATTTCTTCATAAATTTTGGCTATTTCTGAGCCTGGATGGGCTGCTAAGAAGTCAGCCAGGGCTTGACCTTTGATAGCCTTCTACGGAACGAAAACCATGTCGTATGGGGATAATAGTATCGCCCAGGTGGCTAGACGAGAACTGAGTGCACCGGGCTTGCTCATGAGAACCCTGAGAGGATTAACTCGTGAAACAACATGGATGGTCTGCCCTGTCACATAGTGTCGTATTTTCTGAATGGTGAACACTAGGGCAAGACACTCCTTCTCCACGGCGGTGTACCTATGTTCTGGTCCTACCATCATTCGGCTGAGATAGTAAATGGCTTGTTCATGTCCCGCATCATTATTTTGTGCTAGCAAAGCATCGAGCGAGTGTTCCATCGCCCGTACATAGAGCAGGAAGGGCTTTTCGACGACCGGGGCTACCAGAACTGGCAGATTCGTCAGGTACTCCGTAATATCATCGAAGGCACGCTAAAATTCCTCGTTCCATACGAAAGAGACACCTTTCCTCATGAGTTGAGTGAAGGGTTGACATCGCCCTGAGAAGTTAGATATAAACCTCCTGATATAGGCTAGTCTTCCCTGAAGGCCGCGGAGTTCATGGAGGTTCCTTGGTGGACTCATCTCTAGGATTACTTTTATTTTGTCAGGATCTATGTGAATGCCCCGGACAGTAATGACAAAGCCCAAGAACTTTCCGCTGGACACCCCTAGGAAAGACTTGGTGGAATTCATCTTCAGGTTGTGCGCTCGCATGAGGTCGAACACTGTTCTCAAATCATGTAAGTGATCATTTTTGGGGTGGCTCTTGACGGCGATGTCGTCAACGTAACACTCCACCGCCTTGCGCAAATGATCTCTGAAGATGACACTCATAGCCTGTTGATATGTAGCACCGGCGTTCTTTAGACCAAAGGGCATGACCGTATAACAATATACGCCGATCGGTGTTCGGAATGACGTGTGCTTCTCGTCATCAGGAGATATTTTGATTTGATTGTATCCTGAAAAGCCATCCATAAAGGACATGCGCTTGAAGCCACACGTATTATCGATCATTATGTCGGTGATCGGAAGAGGAAATTCATCCTTATGGCATGCCGCATTCAGATTGTAGAAATCGATGTAAATTCAGATTTTTCCGTTCTTCTTGATGACTGGTACTATGTTAGCTACCCAGTTAGGGTGCTGCTCTTCACGGATGAAACTGCTAGCTATAAGCTTGTTTACTTCCGCTTCGATAGAATTCATGATGTCTGGATGAAATCGCCGCTGCTGTTGTTTGACTGTTTTTGTGTTCGGATAAATGTTGAGCTTATGAAGTACAATCTCAGGGTTTAGTCCTGGCATGTCTTCGTAGCTCCAGGCAAAGACGTCGATGTATTCTCTAACGAGTTGTAACAACGACTCCCACTTGTCTTCTGTCAGGCTTTTACTGACGAAGATTGGCTTTGGAGAGGATTCATCGCCGAGGTTAACTTGCATAACCTCGTCCTCAGTGGGAGGATCACGAAGTTCAAAGCGTTTCTTCAATTGTGCGTCTAGTTGCTGGACCCACGGCTCCAACTCAAGTGGTTCAAGTAGATCGTTGTCTTCCTCTTCGATATCAGCGGATGTCATGTTGACAAATAATATCTGTCTAAATATATCTCTAATACTGCTATCAGAATCGTAAGTGGGTGACTCGGACGAATAAGAGTGCCACTCGTATTCTTCATTAGAATTTTCGAGCGTTGTTAGTGGAGTAATATACCCGAGGCCGCGTCTGGATTTGTGATAATGGTCCTGAGATTTCTCTGCTGGTGCCGAGGGCTGTAGAGACAATCGTCGACCACTGCCGTGATTCAGACCCGGGGTAGCCTCCATGTCGTACCCCTGCTTTCGCATGAAGTACTTGGCTTGAGGACTATATAGGTAGAGCGGTAATCTTCCAGCGTCGGATTCGAGATCGGACACTTGTGACGTAAAAGATTGAGGACCTTCTTTTCGGCCAAAGATGATCGTGTGATCCCATCCTCTTCTGTCTAGGACTAGGAAGTAAGGGCCTTTAATGGGAGCAAGTTGATTTGGGGTATGGACGGTTATCACCCGTGTGTACAGGCTAACGTCCAGACAGTCCCGTGCAGCATACATTAGATTAGGCTTATCATACTCAGAATAGTCTAACGGCAGCCTCTTATTGATGAAATAAAGAATTTTGTCCACATGGATTATATCATCAGAAGAGGGGCTATCCACCTATGTAACCAAGTATTTGGCGAGTTCTTCATCCTCTTTGGCTACCCCCTACGAGCTTAGAGGTCGGGATGCTGTCTTGGGCAACTTGACCACCAAGAGTTCAGCTTGAGGTATTGACTTGCCTGAGAATGTTGGATCGACACTTGGCTGCTGGCACTTCTTGGGAAGACGGATGACAATTGGCTCAACAAGGGACTTGTGTCTTTCGGTCGCCTTTGAGTGGATTTTGGCAATCGGATTATCATCGGTGTTACAGAGGGCCTTGTATTTTCTTGTTGCCTTTGATTGGATTTCGGCAGTCGGATCACCATTGGCCCTATGACAGGTTTTAGCTCTTGGCTGGATCTCGGGAGACGGATGACCATTGGTTCCAACCGCGTAGGTGAGGCAGAAGAACCGAGTACCTCTTTATGCAAGGTTGCGACGAGGGGTGCGGCCTTACCCGGTTTGTGGGCTTGGAGACGAATTCCCAAGGGCTTCTAGCCCTGTGATGGCCTCTATTTTGTCAGTTATATATTTCCTGGATTCGTCACGGAGCCGTGCTTACTGACATACTTGAAACACTGGTGAAGGGTGGATGGCACGATCATATAGTCATATATCTACGGACGTCCCAGGAGGATGTTGTAGGAGGTGTTTGCATCTATGACGTAGCAGGTAACCTCCGTCTTCAGGTCACCAATCTGACATTTTAACCTGATCTTCCCTAGGGGATAGCTCCTTCCCGAGTTAAAACCGCTAATGGCAGTGTTGGTCGCCGCTAGCCGATGCATAGGGATGCCAAGAAGTTAGAGCAAGCTTTTCGGGATGATGCATATTGATGAGCCAGGGTCGATATGCATCCGTTCCACCTTGATGTCGCCTATGTATCCAGTGTAGTACAAGGGCCGATCATGTAAGTTAGACTTGATCAATATGTCTGTGGAATAAATATGATGTTGGGTATTGCATCTGTGCCATCGCCGCCCTGTAGATCTGCTGGCGGGTCTTCCCTGGAGGCTTGACCTGAGCTAAGTAGGCGTCATCATTTTAGAGTGCTTCGCTTAATGCGACACGAAGTTCCTTGGAGAGCCTTAGGAGCTCGTACAACGACAACTTTGCTGGTGTATTAGCCAATTGTGCTAATATGTCAAAGTTGTAAGGTCTCTCCAGTCCCTGAGGTATATCGTTACGGAGTGGCCTGTCGAAGCGAGTTTTCTTTGGCTTGGATTTATCCGCCAGTGGAGGCTGAGATGGCCTTGGAACATCAGAGGAAGGCAACGTTGCCGGCTGAGGATCTTCGACTGAACTATCCCGTGCGGGCTGGACTTGTGCTCCAGACCAGGTAATATTGGCCGTAGCTTCCTCAGCCTCTGCTAAAATTGAATGGCAGGATCTAGACTTTCTGCCCTTTTTCTTGTTGGTAGGAGATGACACCTCCCGGGTAACTTCGGGCACTAAGTCTGGATGTACCCACATGATCTCTCCTCGCGATGTGGTAAGAGGTACCAATCCAGATGTCTGGCTCCGGACGGGTGGATGATTAGTAACCTCCATCGTTGCCCGACGGACAGGTATTATCCCGTCTGGAGCGCTTGTTGGAGGGAAGTTGCCGAACTGAATTGACACCATGTTCGTCGCCACGTTAACCTCTTCAAAGTCTATCGACAGAGCTTTGGAGTCTATAAGACTCTAAATGTCCCACTTTAATTGGAAGCAGTCATGAGTGGAATGATGGACATAGAGGTGGAATTGACAATATATTGGGTCCTCCATTTCTGCCGCTCGGGGCTCGCGCCTTGGTAGAGGGAGCTGGATCCTTCCCCTTATAAAGCATATCGAAGATAGGTTTGACATGGCTATCATCAAATGAGTAATTCACTTTGGGCCACTGACCTTCCGCCTATTTTTGTTCGGGCTTCTGGGTCGTATCAGCGACCATGGCTTGTTTGCCCTTATTGTCTCGGTTGGAGGTGGCGCCACTGTTGTTGTTGCTGGAGGTGGACGTCTGCCCTTATATTCTCTGTCCGGGATGTGTAATCCCAATTGGCGAGCCTTCTTTAATTTTTCCTCTGCATTAGTAGCACTTATGATGAAGGTCGTCCAATCCCTGAACTGATCGTCACCTATCCAGAGGCTAATTGCGGGGAGCAACTTCATCTGGCAGATTTCAATCAAGGAGCTCTCGGGATTGCCTTGGGGCAATCTCATTGCGGTTTGGCGGAACTGCTCGATATAGCTCCTTGTTAGCTCCCTCTCTCCCATAACGACGTCCATGAGAGATGATATCGTTACATCATGCCCTACTTCGTGGAATCTTTCCAGAAACATATGCTTGAAGCCGTCAAAAGAATGGATGCAGTTGTCGGAAAGGTTGCGGTACAGTCAAACGCGATCTCTTTCAATGCTCCGATGAATAATCGCGTGAGTATGGCGTCACTATGCGACAAGTGGTCGGTTGTGACTTCAAAGTAAGTCATGTACCAAATAGCAGAGGTCTTTTCTTCATATGAATCGATATGAAACGGCTTGTACCATGGTGGAAAAGGCACATCTCTCCATGCAACGGGATACGGTTACCGTATTCTGAGGTCCCGAGAGGAGTCTCGGGTAATGAACATTGCTCGAAGCTCCTGGACTTCCCTTCTCGCCTCCTTGGCTTCGTTCGCAGCTGAAGGAACGGATGCTCCTAAAGGATCATCACCCAAAGGAGGAGCGGTCGTATTGGAGTATGCGTTGACTGCGGGGCCCAAGCTTGTTTGTCCGGGCATCCTTGCTGGTTGTGTTGGCAAGGCGACTTTGATTTCGTCCACAGACTTGACCAAAGACAAGATCATGGCTTCAAGTAATTCTAGACGTTGTCGATCAGAAGGCGCTTCATGATCATCGTCAGCCATAAAGACTGTCCTCACGTGGGTAGAGGTGGAAGGAATCGTAGCAGAGGTGTTCTCTGTGTCGTACCCTTGTATAGAGAAATCGTCGAAAAATGTCGGAATGTCATCTTCCTCAGACTCGGAAGGGGTGCTACCCCCTGTACAGGAAGCCGCATCATCTTGGTGAGGGTGGTGGCCCTCAGGAAAGTCCAAGTCTGTTGCACAGTTTTGGAGGACCTCTACCCCCTGTATGTGTACTTGGTATACCGGGTTGCCGCATATATTGAGGGGACTGCTACCCCCAACTTCATCTACCCTCAAGGAGGCCGAAGGTGCAGCCCCGGGTGCTGGAAGCTTCCTTTTGGATCGAGTGCCTAAATAGACATCCCCTGTGGTTGTCGGTGGGAACCCTCCAGATGAGGATCTTATTGCAATACTGGCCGAGATTGCCGGGCTGGAAGAGCCTCTCTTCTTTCCTTCTTTGCCAGGAGGAACCTTTTGAGTTGAATTACAGGAGACGAAAGGAAACTCCTCGTCCCCCAGAATTTGTACCTTGAGTTGTTGTTGGACAGGTGCTGGCTGCTGCAGTCATTGGAAAACTGACTGCCGACCTTCAGGTGCTGCTGATTTATTATAGCAGCAGTTGATGATGACTCGGGTGCAAGGACGTCCTGAGAGGGACTTATTGCATGCAAATGCTGCCACCTTGCATTTGTGAGTAATCACCTCATGCAAGTCGGTAGCAAGCTGATCTACCTTTGCACCAAACTTGTGGACTCGGGTATCCCGAGCGCACGTGTACTTAGGTATCATGTTTGCTCCCTGATCCGTGGCTAGTAAAAGTACTTGCTCTGGATCGTTTGAGGGAGACTTTAAAGACCCACCCTGTCCATTAGCCCTGGGGGACTGGACACAGGTAGTTCTGTACAACTTTCCATTAGGGACCCGTGTAACAGTTAACGGGGGCCGCTGACAGTCAGTAACTTGGACAGTTGACTGGGCTTGTTCGGCCCGCACTGTCCTAGACTTTTTTGACTTAGCGCCCGAAGGCGCATAGTAAAAAGAGTCCAGATTGATACATCCCACATTCTTAATGGGCCGTATAGAGTCGGGCCCGCATGCGAGACGGTTGAACACAGAGCTTCTGATAGGGCTGCATGAGACATCCTGTCTGAGGCCAGGATTGGTTGCCGCATGGGCTATCTTCCTGCGGCCAGAGCTGGCTGCCACATAGGCCATATTCCTGCGGCCAGAATTGGCTGCCGTATGGGCCATCTTCCTGCGGCCAGAGTTGGCAACCGCATGGACAGACTGCCCATCTTTCTTATGCGGCTTCTTCTTTGTCCGCATAGATTTCCCTTGTGCCCCAAAAACTCAGTATTGTAGTATTTTTCTCTGCTGGATTTAGGGATAGTGGGGTCCTCTGCGGTAGGAAGCAAAGTCGCATGAGAGCTTTGGTCACCGTCTTGGGCTGCAGAAGGAGCTTCTTCGAGAACTTGGTCGGGGGTAACAATTTTGTGCGCCAACGTCCTGCGAGTCCTCTTTGGGTTGGCTCGCTTCTGTGACGGGCTGGCTCTCCCTTCAAAGAGCAATTCTTCGAAGGCTTGTTGGTCAAAACGAACCACAAGCATCTGCTGTGTAGAGCCAAGCTTGGGCACGTCAGATTGCGTCACCAACTTCTCATCAGAAGATAAGGACGTCCCCAGCAGAGTCGCCATCGTGTTTGCCATAAAAAAATCAAAGACTGGTATTACAGGAACACTGAAATTGATTGCAAACTCGCTTGTACAAAGAAAAGCCTAGAAAGAAATCCTAGGGAACAATCTAAGTACAATTATTTAGTTTTGATTCTGGGGGGTGACGATTGAGGCTCGGGAAAGTGTTATCAACTCAGCCTTACTCCTTGGACTATCTGACGCAGTCCTTAGCTCTTGAAGAAATTGCTTTTCGAAGATTGCCAACCTTTTGTAGGGGTGTGGCACTCTGCTATTTATAGTAGTATGTATGTTGAGCCGCATAGATGGCCTGTGGCTAATTAGCACGTGAAGACCCGCTCTTTGGTCGCCATCTGTCAATTTGTTGAGATTTTGCTGCAGCAAATCTGGGTAGTTAAGACTTGGTCAGCCTGCCACGTGTCTTGTCGCAGGAATCATTTTGAGCCGCATGAGTCTCTCAGTTTTCGACCATGTGGGGCCGCATGAGACTCATGCGGCTAAGTCACAAACTTTCTTAGTCCACATATAGCTTAAGGATTTAAGCCGCATAGATTCTGTATCTTGGCCGCATAAAGCTCATGCGGCTTGGGTCACAGTCACCCTTGGCCGCATGAAGTTCGGAGACTTTGGGACCGTATATGTTTGATTCGCATAAGGTTCATGCGTCTTAGGTGACACTCCTTTTGGCCACATGAAAGCGTATGAACCCTGCTTTTGGTGACGTCCCACGTCTTATCTTTTTGTCAAAGTGTCAGAGCTTTCATTTTTGTCAGTTGTGACAGAACTTGCCAGCTTTATCAGACGAACTAATCCTCTTGGCCGCATATCTTTCTTCTGCAGCTGGTTGTCGACGGGCCGCATAAGGCAGTGAATCTGTCATGCGGCTTTCCTTATGCGGACCAGTTTGGCCCAACGTACGTATGTGGCAAATTGTGATCCGCATGAACCCCATATTTTCCATGCTTCTATAGTTAATATGGTTTAGTTTCCTTCTTAACATGTTGGGGTTTGGCTTATATAGGGGATTTAGTAATTTTGGGTTTTTTATAACATAAATTGAGTATGGTTACTAGGATTGATAATTACAAAAATTAAAACTAATTATTATTGTTGCCATCACCATGATTTTATTGTTATTTATTGATATTCATTATTACGAATTTTTGCATACACATAAATGATATTTTGTATCGAATATGTGGGCCTTTACCCCTAGGCCTATACTTTTGGGTAGTTATTAAATAAGTCCTGAGCTATTATTGTAGGCATATATAAATGTTAGTTTTGGGCTTGATATTAAAATATCTTGGGACCTATATATGATTTAGGACAAGGCCCACAAAAGGTTATGATTTTCAAATATAAATATGGGGCTTTCACTAAAAGTATTTTCGACATTTTGGGTTTTGGGATCTAGCAAGCAAATATTTTCTTGAATGAGTTTTTAAGTATTTATTATGTTTTTAAATAATTTATAAATAAATAGTTTTCTTAAATATATATATATTTGGATAAAAAAGGCATAACTTCCCTTAGATAGAATTTCCCTCCTAGATAATCATGACCGTGACTAATCGAATATTCATATTTCCTTGTCATCCGGGACTGCTTCATATCGCACTTGACTAATCAGACTATTCTGGATGCAATGGAATTTTTGGTTTCACTGGCTAAGGACCCCAGACGAGTACAGTTTGTTGTTTGTTTTCGATATTGATTATTACTATATTTCACCGTTGGTCATTCTTTATGTGATTTTTGTCTCCTTTTTGTATTCTGCCATATTTTGTTGAGTCGGAAATGAGAAGTACCAAGGATGTGTGATCTGACCGTAGACATTGTAGATCTCGTATACATTGTTTATTTTCTGCAAGTAGACATCGTAGACATTGTTTATTTTCTGCAAGTAGACCTCGTAGACATTGTTTATTTTTATGCAAGTAGACGTCATAGACCTCGCGGTGTAGTATCCCAGACCGATCACATATCAAAGGTACTTCAAACATTTGGAAAGTATCTTCTTTGGGTTATTCATTTACTTGTGATTTTCTGTTAGTTTTCTCATGTTTTTTCCTATTTATTTTTAAAACATGTAATTAATGGCTAACCTTTGCTTTATAGTCATTTTCATATATTGGAACTAAATTCAGTGATTTGTACTCGTTCCATTCTTGTCTGGAAACCAAAATTTTATAGATTAGTCACGACTGCCTTTAGCATCGGATTGGGGAGACATGGGTATATGCGGAGGCCAAACCTAGAGGCTAGTTAAATAGTTTAGTATTCATCTAGTTGTCTTTTTATAATTTTGTGAGACATTGTATCTTGTATTCAAATGTAAACTTGTGAATATTATAATTAATTTAGTTTTGTGAATGAGCAAATAGAGTATTTATTTTATGTGATATTGAGCTTTGTGGCTAGACAGCGTTCTACCGCCGACACTGCGGCATAGGCTGGCTTGGACACGCCCTCGCATCCATAAAAAAAATACGGGTACGGGTCGTGACACTTCTACAAGACCCCCTTCAAAGTTTTCAAACCTTTCTGCAAAGTTTTGGAATACTTTGAACAAGAAGCATGGGTAGTCGTTGTTCTGGGTGCATGTCCCCATCTGGGCGCATGACCGCTCCGCACATTGCTGTGGAGGGCGCATGCTCTTCTCATTTTAATGCAAGAAGATAATGCCTCGAAGTTTGAAAGATTAATGATAATCTTTTGGAAGATATGCAGCCATCAGTTTCATGAGACCCGAAGTGTTTTGCTAACGTCAGCCTTTATCGGTTCACGCGCATAGCTCATGCCTATAAATAGGCATCTGTGAGGGAGAGAGAGTCATCTACTCTAGTTTTCTCCTTCTCCTTCTTCCTCTAGAGTTTTTCGAAAACCCTAGCTTCTTTACAGAGATGGCTCCTAAGACTCCCCGCGGTGGTGCTGGCCGAGGAAGGGGCAAGGACAAGGAGCCCATGGAGGTCAACGTGGAGGACATTCCCATCGTCGCAGTGATGCCCGTCGACGTTCGGCCGACGGTGATCGGTAGGTGATCCCCTTCCTTGGTGTTTTCACTTCGTTGCAATATTGTTGAGGCGCATGGGTGTGACTGAAATGAGTTTCACCTCCATTGACAAGCCTAGGCTTCCCATTGCTGACACGCATGGACTTTGTCCTGATGATGCGCCAAAGCTCCTTTTGCTGACGCGCATGGACTTAGGTCTTGATGATGCGCCGAAGCTTCTTTTGCTGACGCGCATGGACTTAGGTCCTGATGATGCACCGAAGCTTCTTTTGCTGACGCACATGGACTTAGGTCCTGATGATGCGCCGAAGCTTCTTCCGCTGACGCGCATGGACTTAGGTCATGATGATGCGCCGAAGCTTCTCTTCAAATGCGCCTGGGCCTCGGTCCTGTGTGTGTGCCTTTGGTGCGATTCTATCTGTGCGCATGGATTTTGACCCAGTTGGTGCGCCAGATTGTTGATGCACCGCAGATGCTTGTTTTGAGCTTCTAATTCTTTTTGTTAACTTTTCTTTGATTCTGTTGTAGTATCCATGTCGAAGGCAGATGCTATTGTGAGGGAGAAGGTACTGTCTCCTCTCGTCAAATAAGAGTCGGTGACCGTAAAGGAGCAGGTGTTACCAAAGGTTGAAGTCAAGGAAGAGCCGGATGAAGTTATTCCCAAGGTTGAATTTGCTGTCAAGGAGGAGCCAACGTCAGAGGGTAGTAGCACCGGGAGTTCTGATCCTCCTGCCCCTATCGAGGACCTTAATCAGATAGAGCCTTCATATGCGAAATGGCTGAGGGAATGGTACATACCTCAATGCAACTATGATCCCTGACTGTGAGGATTCATTTGGTTGTCTTGCAATCGCCTTTTTTGGGAATATGAATAAAGTTAATGTTCCTATTTTGTTTTAGTATTTCTGTCTGTCTTTTGGGATCTGAAGATTTAGTTTTTGCTTCTTTTTTATGTCGATGTAATCTTTTAATTCCTGCTTAAATGAAGAAATGAAGAAGCTTCTGCTTTGTTCATTCTTATGATGAATCTTGTGATTTTTTGGGTAGACCTATTATCTTTTGCGCACCTTGGTTTGTAGGTACAGATAATAAGTTACGAAAGGAGAAAACCGACATATTTACTCAGAGGTGATGTAGACGTAGTAAATATGGGTTAATGATAGAGCTTTCCTACTCAGAGGTAATATGGACGTGGTAGGAATGAACTCTATAGGGATGTATAGAACAACTCAGAGGTGATGTGGACGTGGATGTTCTATGATTGACGTACAACAACGCGGGGATTGTTGTATGGGATGTTTACTTAGAGGTAATATGGACATGATAAACATAGTAATGAGCATGAACCTACGTAGTGTAGAATTCTACTTTGTGGGGTGTAGAGAAGCAACTCAGAGGTGATGTGGACATGGTTGTTCTCCTACTGGGGATGCAACGAAACAACTGGGTTCCAGAAGCACTTGATTATCAAAGAAGGGGAGTGAACTTGGTTATCAGGTTCACAAATTCCCTTGCTGGGGAGAGGGAAGTACATTTTGAAGGATGTCAGGAGTAGTACTTCTTTAGGAACTTGCCATTGATAGACATCATGAACAAGTCCCCCTTAGGTTGAGCGAGACGGTAAGCACCGTTTGAGTATATTATCTCTATGATGAAGGATCCTTCCCATTTGCGTTCGAACTTTCCAGGTGTCTTGTGAGTCATCACCATCGGTCTCCTAACTGCCAGAACCAGGTCGTCTACTTGGAAAGTCATGTGTTTGACTCTTCTGTTGAAAGCCTGTGAAATGTGGGCTTGATAAAGTTCGATGCGCGGTTGAGCCAAGAGGCATTTTTAATCCAACGCTTCCAACTCTTGCAGACGGCGACATTGATTGTCTTCTTCGGTTAGCTGGTTCATGATCGCCACTCGAAGCGATGGTATCTAGATCTCTAGAGGCAGTACTACTTCGCTTTCATAGACCAAAGAGAATGGTGTATTACCCATCGGGGTCCGTACCATCGTACGATAGGCCCAAAGGCATTCATCAAGCTTCTCGTCCCAGTCGCGCTTGTTGGATAACATGACCTTTTTGAGTAGCTTGATGATGGTTTTATTAAAAGCTTCAGCCAATCCGTTTGCTGCCGGATTGTAGGCAGTTGATGCCACATTCTGAATACAATTCTTGTCGCAGAATCTACTGAATGCATGGCTGATGAATTATGGACCGTTGTCATGGATGTTCCTCTGGGGCACCCCAAAACGATAAATGACGTGATGCTTGATGAAGCTGATCACCTTTGAGCTTTTTACCTCTGTCAATGGTACTACTTTTGTCCGTTTAGAGAAGTAGTCGATGATTGCTAGGATAAAGCAGTGTTCCGTGGGTGAGGGAGGGGTGATAGGTCCCACTATGACCATGCCCCAGGCTTCAAATGGCCAAGAGACGACCGTAGGATATTGTCACACCCCATATCCAGAATACTGGAGAGCGGGGGACAGACACAGCCAGCTACGTATATTGAAGTGAATCCTACCTCGCAATACGGTCACGGCTGTCTAGATGCATGAGGGTTTACTACAAGCCAATAGTCACTTATGGTCAAGAACAAGCCTAGTGTCTCAATCTCAAGCAAGCAAGTAATGTAACAAGATGGTAGATCATCAGACATACAAAGTAAGGCATCCCAAATAATACATATTCAGATGATCATGAAGCTAGACATACAAAATACGAAGACTAGCAAGAGCTTAAGTCATACATGATCAACCCTAGGATTTGTCAATCATGTTACAGCCCTTAGGCAGACATAAATATAAATTTAACACAAGCTAACGCTTGCTCGGCGGCTAAACACCTCAAAAGAATAATTTACAATAGAGTGGGAGAGCAAAATAAAACCCACTCGTTGCTAGGGTTGCGTCTAGTGTGCACCATCTGGCTGAAAGGCTGGAAGATCCTCGGGTGCTACTCTGAAATCTGGCCAAACAAAACCAGCTGGGTCAGACCCCAGAAAGTGTAAATGCCACAAGGGAGGCTTCACTTAAGAACTAAAACTAGCATATTAGCACATGAGACATAAAGGATAATAAAAGACATGAGTTAAAGAAATCAGGATGATAAACGATAAGGTAACTAAGGAACTATTCCGGTAACCAAGTTACAACCCGTAAACCAGACAAAGACCGGGGTTGTAACCCTTCTCCTGAACAGAACTTAGTCCCTGACCGATTATCGATAAGGTAAAGCATAACAGTAAATGCACTGAAGTAACCATATACTGGCATTGTCTAGACAAGACTAGACGGGACTCCATCCATCAATAACGGCCAAGCAATGAGTACGGCTTGATACTTTAGCTAACTAGGGTTATCACAAGCCTAATTACTAATAAGATGCAATGAGATGTTCCAATAGCCACAAGCCCTGCAGACTTAATCTAAGTTATCCAGTAGTAAGTTGAGAGAGTTGGATTAGGTGACTTGGGGGTGCAACACATGACAGTGCGCTGGAAATGTGCCCTACTCGACGGCAGGCTACAAGTCCAATTAGAGCGCCCAGATAACGGAACTGCCTGTAGTTGGGAAATCTCTTCATAAACTACTTGATCAATCTAGTCATTATCCTAGTCAGATTCAGTATGAATCCCTGACCGTGGTAACCAGGAATTCATGTCCTAGACATGATGCAAGACGAGACATGTAGCTTATACAAGCACAAACACCCACGGAGTCAAGACAAGAGTTACTTAGCAAGTCAAGATAGCCGTCACAATAGCATATCAAGATTATCATATTAGGTTTACTTATCAAGAGTGTGCCACGACGGGCCACTATCATGTCATGTTACTTGTCAAGAGTGCACCACGACGGATCACTATCAAGAATCATCATGTCAAGTTACTTATTAATTGTTAAAAGTGTGCCTTAACGGGCCACTATCGTGTCATATCCTTACATTATCATGAATGAGAGAAACTTGCTTAAAAATAGCTAGTAGCATATTCTTGAAGCCAAGGAAAAGATCTACAACTTTCATGTTGGGACTTGGAAGAAATTCTGGCCATAATTCAGCCAAATAGGACATAAAACAGCCAAAATAGGCACTATGTGGTATTCTGCGATACTATACAGCCTTATGCGGCACTATGCAGCCTCCTGCGGCACTACACTGCCTTATGCGGCACTATACAGCCTTCTACGGCACTATGCAGCCTTCTACGGTACTATGCGGCCTTCTGCGGCACTATGCAACCTCCTGCGACACTATGCGGCAGGCTGCACTATGCGGCAGGCTGAATCACCATGCGGCACTATACGGCAGGCTGCACTATGCGGCAGACTGCACTATGCGGTACTATGCAGCACTATGCGACAGGCTGCACTATGCGGTAGGCTGTACTATACGGCAGTCTGCACTATGTGGTACTATGCGGCAGGCTGCACTATGCGACAGACTGCACTATACGGCACTATGCGACACTAGTCATCGTCCCTGCCAGATTTAAGACAGATAAACTAAGAAATGTCTAAAACTTATTTTGGGCATAATTTTCTCAAAACAAGTCAAAATCTAACTTTCAAGGGTCCATTTTGAGTAAAATTGAATTCTCTATAACATAGAACAATCAAAACTTGAAAATAATGAAGTTTGGTAGATCAAAACCCAAGAAAACCGGAAAAACTACAAACTTAGATCTACAAAAATCCATCCGTCCAAACCGAAAACTCCAAGTTCTAAAGATGCTTAGAATCATGTAGAAAAGAAGATAGAATAATAAAATGGAAGATCTATCATAAAGCAAGTTGTACTTGCCTAGGACTTGGTAGGTGGGAGGAGTAAATGAAGAAGATGAAGAAGTAAATATAGAAATAAATGAGGAGAGAGAGAAGGAGTTGGGTTATATATCAACCCTCTCCATCTCAAACCAAACTAAGCCAAGCCAAACCAAGTCAAATTAAACCAAACCAATCAAATAAACCAAGTCAAGATTAATCCAAGACTAGGCTAAGCAAAACAAGTTTAACTATGGTCCACCTGATAAATGCCAAAAATCTCGTATACGTATACGAAAACACGTATAACGAAAAACGGAAGTGACAACTCTACCCACCTTAAAATAATTTCGTCCTCAAAATTTAATCAAGAGGCTAGAGATGTCGGGACAAGTTATATTAATCATAAGCAAGCTACGACTAGCAGTCAATCAAGCAATCATTCATGCAAGCAAGAAATTAATAGCATAAGGCATAAAGAAGATATTATACCTTATGAGTCAAACAGGTGTGGATATCGCGAGCGGATATCATCCTCACGCTCCCACGTTGACTCACCCAAAGAGTGGTGATCCCAAGCAACACAGACTAAACTAATAGTCTTATTCTTGAGTACCTTTTCTCTTCGATCTAATATAGATACGGGCCTTTTCTCATACGAAAGGTTGGTACCAACAACCAATTCAAAATGATCAAGGACATGGCTCAGATCTGGGATATACTGTCGTAATTGGGATACATGGAAGACATCATGCACCTCACGTAACGGCGGCAGAAGAGCGAGCCGATAGGACACATCACCTATTCGCTCTAGAATATCGAACGGCCCTATGTACCTAGCACTAAGCTTTCTTTGTACGTTGAATCGAATGATGCCACAGGTAGGCGAGATCCTAAGGAACACGTGGTCGCCGACTGAAAACTCAAGGAGACGCCGATAAGAATCGGCACAATGGCGCTGTCGATCTTGGGCAACTCGAAGATGATCTTTGACTTGTATGACCACCTCGATTGTCTGCGTAACCATCTATGGACCAAGCATATGTCTCTCGCCGACATCATCCCAAGCTAAAGGTGATCTGCACTTCCTGCCATACAGTGCTTCAAAGGGTGCCATCTGGATACTAGCCTGGAAACTATTGTTATAGGAGAACTCCACGAGATGCAGGTGATCTTCCTACGAACCACCGAAGTCGAGTGTACATGACCGCAACATATCTTCAAGTGTCTGGATCGTACGTTCTGACTGACCATCTGTCTGTGGATGATAAGCTGAACTGAACATAAGACGAGTCCCCAAGCTCTCTTGAAGACTCCGCCAAAAGTACGATGTGAATCTTGAATATTTATCTGATATAATACTAACTGGCACTCCATGCAATCTGATAATCTGCCTGAGGTACATCTCTGCTAGCTGATCCGTCGACTGACCAATTCTGAAGAAGAGAAAATGAGCTACCTTCGTGAGTCTGTCAACTATAACCCAGATAGCATCTCTTTTAGCTGGGGATTTAGGTAACCCAGTTACAAAATCTATGGTAATGTGCGCCCATTTCTATTCTAGAATCGATAAAGTTTGAAGAAGTCCAGCTGGTCTCTGATGTTCTGTATTAACTTGTTGGCAAACTAAACAACGAGAGACAAACCGGGCTATTACCCTTTTCATGCCATTCCACCAGAAATGCTGACGGATGTCTCGGTACATCTTCATACCGTCGGGATGAATTGAATACTGAGAACTATGAGCCTCTGCCATGATCTTTGGTCTGATGTCACCACTAGGTACATAAAGACGTCTCCCATGTCGGAGAGTATCATCTTCGTGAATACATAACTTTGCTCTTCGTCCTGCTTCACACTCTGCTCTGAGCCACTGAAGCTTAGAATCTGTTGACTGAGCTAACTTAATCCTCTCAACTATACTGGACTAAACTTGCATGCTGGACATCAATGCCATATTGGTGGGAAGAACAACCTCAATACCCATCTTCTGAAGATCGGCTAACAATTCTGGTTGTGTTGTTAGAAAATAAACTCCAGCTCTTCTGTTTAATGCATCTGCAACAACGTTTGCCTTCCCAGGATGATACTGTAAGTTGATGTCGTAGTCCACGAGTAGCTTTAGCTATCTCCTCTTACACATGTTAAGATCCTTCTGGGTAAACACATACTTAAGACTCTTATGGTCGGTGAAAATCTCTACCCGATCTCCATACAAATAATGCCTCCAAAGCTTAAGTACGAAAACCTCCGCTGCTAACTCCAAGTCGTGGGTTGGGTAATTCCTCTCATGATCACGATGCTGATGTGACGTATAAACTACTACCTTACCATGCTGCATCAAGACACATCCCAATCCCTTGTCGGAAGCGTCACAATAGACCGAAAATCCTCCAATCCCATCTGGAAGCGTGAGAATGGGTGCCGTCATCAATCCTTGCTTCAACTTCTCAAATAAACTCTGACACTCTGCTGTCCAAGCAAACTGCACATCCTCGCGGGTCAACTGCGTCAATGGTGCTAAAATCCGATCAAAGTCTGATACAAACTGTCGGTATTAGCCAGCCAATCCTAGGAAACTCCGAACTTCTACAACGGTACTGGGTACTGGCCATGACTCTATAGCTACTATCTTCTGGGGGTCCACTTCCACTCCACCTCTGGTGATGATGTAACCTAAGTACGAGATACGATCCAGCCAAAACTCACACTTACTGAACTTCGCGTACAACTGGTATTCTCTAAGAATTTGAAGAACTATACGAAGATGCTGCTCATGCTCTGCCTCACTCTTGCTATAGACTAAGATGTCGTCTATAAATACTATCACAAACTGATCCAAATAAGGCATGAAGATACGATTCATGAGGTCCATGAATACGGCGGGCACATTAGTCGCTCCAAATGGTATAACAAGAAACACCCAATGTCCATATCTGGATCTGAATGATGTCTTCGGGACGTCTTACTCTGTGACTCTGATCTGATGGTATCCTGACCGCAAGTCAATCTTCGAGAATACTGTCGCTCCTCTGAGTTGATCAAATAAATCATCTATCCTTTGTAGAGGATATCTGTTCTTGATTGTTATAGAGTTCAAGGTACGATAATCAACACATAATCTTGATGTACCATCCTTTTTTTCACAAGAAGTATCGGGGCTCCCCAAGGTGATCCACTAGCATGAATAAATCCCTTGGTTCTGAGTTCTTCAATCATCTTGTACAAGATTTCTAACTCTGAAGGTGCTATCCTGTAGACTCCCCCTAACACTGGTGCCGTCCCTGGAAGCAAATTAATGGTGAACTCTATCTCTCTCTCTGGGGGCATGCCTAGAAGCTCTTCGGGGAATACGTCTGGAAACTCTTCAACAACTCTGGGAAACTGAACTGCCACTGCTATTGCCATCCGCAATACTGGGGAAGAAGGTTCTACTTCGCCCCTGGAAAATAAAAACTTCGGTTCGCCGGGAATACCAAAAATAATCCTGCCAATATGGCAGTCTATTCTTGCGTATTGCTTCTTCAACCAATCTATTCCTAGGACCACATCATAATCGACCATCAGAAATTCTATCAACCTAACAGAAAACTCTCTACCGCTAACTACGATTCGACACGAGAAAAATACTCTATCTACTCCCATAAGGCGGTTACCAGTAAGTATATTGAGCCTTACTGATAATGACTCGGGCTCCAGTCCTATCCGTGTTGCGAATCGTGCAGACATAAATGAATACGATACACCCGAATCAAATAATATTGATGCTAGAAAAGAGTTGACGAGAATGGTACCTGTCACTACCTCACCTGAAGCTAACTCTTCTTCTACCGTCATAGCCATAGCCTGACCTTGTCCTCTTGGTGTTGGTCCCCTCTGCTGGTGACCTCTCTGTCTGTTCTGAATCTGAGCTTGGGTCTGGGCATACTGCTGGGCCTGAGACGGCAATGGCCTCGGAGGCTGGTACTACTGCTGTACTGGTGTTGGACTCCTAACCGATGGACTGGTTAGGTTTGATGACGATGAACTGGCTCTATTCAGACAGGACCCTATCTTGTGATCCGGTGCCCCACAAGCCAAGCATAATCCCTGTGCTCTACGATACTCTGATACTATATGTCCTGACTTTCCACAATGAGTGCAGCCCATTGCGGAAGACTGCTTCTGCTTTTGTTGCTGAGGATATGCTGACGTCGAGTGCTGAACCGACAAAACTGTGATCGCCCTCCTAGGAGCTCTAATAGTCAAAGCCCTAGCTGCCGGGGTTGGTGCTGAAGACTGTGACATCTGCCCATGATACCTCTTCCGTCCTCTGCTTCTATCTACAATCCTCTGCGAAGTATACTCATGCCTCTTTGCTGCTCGCAAGACGGCATCAAACGTCTGGTGCTCAAACTACTTCACTGATATAATGATCTCTAGGTGGAGCCCCTGCTGGAATCGCTGGGCTCGATCCAATTCGGTTGCCACCAAGGTAGGAGCAAACTGACTGAGTCTAGAAAACTCGACCATATATCCATCGACCGTCCTGCCCATCTGCTTAAGATTGGTGAATCTCATCTGCAGATCATACCGAGCTACTGCGTCGAAGTACTTGGACTGGAACTTGTTGCTGAATACCGCCCATGAGACAGGCGTCGGTAATCCAACTGCTAGCATCGCCCACCAGCTGCGGGCTAAGTCTAATAACTGCAGGCGTACAACAGCCACCTTCGCTTCCTCAAGAATCCTAGCTCCCTCCAGGATAACTTCTATGTCCTGAAGCCATGCATCAGCAGCGATAGCATCTATAATGTCGTCAAAGAAAGGAGGGTTCAGACGCTTGAAGCTGTTGGCCGCGTTGTTCCCTTGGTAACCAACTCTGCCCATGGTATCTTGTACTGTCTGGTACAGGATATCGCCCCGACGATCTTGAGATGCAAGCAATTCCCTGATGAGACCCACCAGGGTTCTATTGTCAGGCTCTGCAGGCTGGACTGGCTGAACTGGGGGCTCTGGATCCCCGAAATGTATGACTCGGAAGGCCGCTCCAGAGTGCTGGGTTTGGTCTCCAGGTTGCTGCTGGTCCACTTGAGGTGCTCCACCTTGCTGATCGGTAGGACCAGGAACAATGCCGCTGAAGAAATGACATGGGGAACAATAAGGAAGGACCATGATAGATCGAGGATATAAACATGTGATCAGGTCAAGATTTAGGAAAGATTAGAAAACACGAGTAGAGATCAAGGGCGAGTGCTGATTGAAACATCTATTCAGTGAAACCCTCACACATCTTAATTTACAAGACCTGTATCGGCCACCACTTAAACCGTGTCACACCCCAGATCCAGAATACTGGAGAGCGGGGCACAGACACAGCTAGCTACGTACATTGAAGTGAATCCTACCTCACAATACGGTCACGGCAGTCTAGATGTATGAGGGTTTACTACAAGCCAACAGTCACTTATGGTCAAGAACAAGCCTAGTGTCTCAATCTCAAGCAAGCAAGTAATATAACAAGATGGTAGATCATCAGACATACAAAGTAAGGCGTCCTAAACATTACATATTCAGATGATCATGAAGCTAGTCATACAAAATGCGAAGACTAGCAAGAGCTTAAGTCATACATGATTAACCCTAGGATTTGCCAATCAAGTTGCAGCCCTTAGGCAGACAGAAATATAAATCTAACATGAGCTAACACTTGCTCGGCGGCTAAACGCCTTAAAAGAATAATTTACAATAGAGTGGGAGAGCAAAATAAAACCCACTCGTTGCCAGGGTTGCGTCTAGTGTGCACCATCTGGCTGGAAGGCTGAAAGATCCTCGGGTGCTACTACGAAATCTGGCCATACAAAACCAGCTGGGTCAGACCCCAGAAAGAGCAAGTGCCACAAGGGAGGCTTCACTTAAGAACTAAAACCAGCATATTACCACATGAGACATAAACGATAATAAAAGACATGAGTTAAAGAAATTAGGATGATAAACGATAAGGTAACTAAGGAACTATTTCGGTAACCAAGTTACAACCCTTAAACCAGACAAGGACCGGGGTTGTAACCCTTCTCCTGAACAGAACTTAGTCCCTGACCGATTATCGATAAGGTAAAGCATAACAGTAAATACACTGAAGTAACCATGTACTGGCGCTGTCTAGACAAGACTAGACGAGACTCCATCCATCAATCACGGCCAAGCAATGAGTACGGCTTGATACTTTAGCTAACTAGGGTTATCACAAGCCTAATTACTAACAAGATGCAATGAGATGTTCCAATAGCCACAAGCCCTGCAGACTTAATCCAGGTTATCCAGTAGCAAGTTGAGAGAGTTGGATTAGGTGACTTGGGGGTACAACACATGACAGTGCACTGGAAATGTGTCCTACTCGACGGCAGGCTACAAGTCCAATTAGAGGGCCCAGATAACGGGACTGCCTGTAGCTGGAAAATCTCTTCATGAACTACTTGATCAATCTAGTCATTATCCTAGTCAGATTCAGTATGAATCCATGACCGTGGTACCCAAAAATTTATGTCCTAGACAATATGCAGGACGAGACATGTAGCTTATACAAGCACAAACACCCACGGAGTCAAGACAAGAGTTACTTAGCAAGTCAAGATAGTCGTCACAACAGCATATCAAGATTATCATGTTAGGTTTACTTATTAAGAGTGTGCCACGACGGGCCACTATCATGTCATGTTACTTGTCAAGAGTGCACCACGATGAGTCACTATCAAGAATCATCATGTCAAGTTACTTGTTACTTGTTAAGAGTGCGCCTTAACGGGCCACTATCGTGTCATATCCTTAAATTATCATGAATGAGAGAAACTTGCATAAAAATAGCTAGTAACATATTCTTGAAGCCAAGAAAAAGATCTACAACTTTTATGTTGGGAGTTGGAAGAAATTCTGGCCACAATTCAGCCAAATATGATATAAAACAGCCAAAATAGGCACTATGCGGCATTCTGCGACACTATGCAGCATTCTGCGGTACAATGCAGCCACTACGACAATATACGGCCTTCTGTGGCACTATGCAGCCTTCTGCAGCATTATGCAGCCTCCTGCGGTACTATGCGGCCTTCTGCGGTACTATGCAGCCTCCTGCGATTCTATACGGCAGGCTGCACTATGCGGTAGGCTGCACTATCATCGTCCCTGCCAGATTCAGGACAGATGAACTAAGAAATGTCCAAATCTTATTTTGGCCATAGTTTTTTCAAAACAAGTCGAAATCTAACTTTCATGGGTCCATTTTGAGTAAAATCGAATTCTCTACAACATAGAACAATCAAAACTTGAAAATAATGAAGTTTGGTAGATCAAAACCCAATAAAACCAAAAAAGCTACAAACTTATATCTACAAAAATTCATCCGTCCAAACCGAAAACTCCAAGTCCTAAAGATGCTTAGAATCATGTAGAGAACAAGATAGAACAATAAAATGGAAGATCCATCATGAAGCAAGTTGCACTTGCCTAGGACTTGGTAGGTGGGAGGAGTAAATGAAGAAGATGAAGAAGTAGATGTAGAAATGAATAAGGAGAGAAAGAGAGAAGGAGTTGGGTTATATATCAACCCTCTCCATCTCAAACCAAACTAAGCCAAGACAAACCAAGTCAAATTGAACCAAACCAATTAAATAAACCAAGTCAAGATTAAACCAAGACTAGGCTAAGCAAAACAAGTCTAACTATGGTCCACCTGATAAATGCCAGAAATCTCGTATACGCATACGAAAACACGTATAACGGGAAACGGGAGTGACAGATGTAGAGGCTCTGACGGTCTGCGGATGAAGTAGGTGTGTAGCTGGCAAGCACGATATTTCTTTGCATACTCGACGGCATCGACCATCATGGTGGGCCAGTAATAGCCCATACATCCAAGTCGATCCTGTAGCTTAGGACCTGGTTGATGGGCTCCGCATGTTCCATCATGAGCTTCTCGAAGAGCTTCGACTGTTTCTTCGTTTGATAGACATCGGAGGAGAAGCCCGTCGTAGGAGCGTCGGTATAGCATTTTAGTGGCCGTATCATAATAGAACTGGAACGAGCGCCTTCTAACTGAGACTGCTTCTTTTGGGTCCTCCGGAAGGATTCTGTAGACGACAAAGTCGATGAATGGGAACCTCCAGTCTCTGACATTGACACTGGCGTCTGTAGTCATGACATGGGCGGTCCGCATGCACAGATTGTTCCTAGGGCACGTTAAATCCCGGCCCACCACTATAATGAAGTGTTGCATGCCGACCGGTACTGCTAATGAGGTAGCGAGGCCGGACAGAGCATCGACTTATAAGTTTTGTAGCCTAGGAACATGCTCTATGAAGAATTCAATGAAGGTTGAGATGATGTCTAATGCTGCTTTGTGATAAGAGATCGGGTCTTCATGGTGGACCTCATATTGTCCTCAAACTTAATTGATGACAAGCTTTGAGTCACCGTAAGACTCGAGGTATTCTACCCCCAGCTATTTTTCTAACTGGAGTCCCATGATGAGGGCGTTGTACTCTACAATATTGTTGGAGCACGGCTCTAAAAGGGAATAGGCACGCTGGATGACCAACTTGTCGGAAGAGATCAGGACTACCCCTACTCCTACGATGATCTAGCCTTTGGGGCCTGTTCTTGAAGCACCGTCGAAAAACATCCGACAAACGAGGTTCTCTTCGGTAATGTTTGATTCTTGCACTTCATCTGGAATGCCTTCATAGAGTCTGGATGATTCGGGAATTGGGTATACGGATAGAAAGTCGACCAGTTCTTGGCCCTTGACAGCCTTTTGCGGGATGAATACAATGTCATATGGTGTCAATAGTATCACCCAAGTAGAGAATCGGGAATTTAGCGCTCCCGGCTTTGTCATGAGGACTATGAACGGGTTGATTCGGAAGATGACGTGAATTGTCTGTCCCGAGACAAAATGGCGAGTCTTCTGGATGACGAACACCAGAGCTAGACACTCCTTTTCGACAGGATTGTACCGGTGTTCGGCCTCGACCATTGTCCTGTTGAGGTAGTAGATGGCTTGCTCGTGGCCCGCATTATTGTTCTGGGCCAACAAAGCGCCAAAGGAATGGTCTATTGTGCGGATATAGAGTAGAAATGGTTTGTCTGCGACGGATGCCACCAAGACTGGGGGCTCGTCAGATGAGCTTTAATGTTGTCAAAGGCTTTCTGACATTCTTCCATCCAGACATAGGAGACTCCCTTCTTCATGAGCTTGGTGAAGGGTTGGTATTTCCCGGAAAGGTTCGCGATAAACCTTCGGATGTATGTGAGACGTCCTTGCAGGCCTCGAAGTTCTCTAAGGTTCTTCGGAGGGTCCTTGTCAAGGATGGCTTTATTCTTCTCAGGGTCGACATGGATGACTTTTACAGTCATAATGAAGCCCAAGAACCTTCCACTGGAAACCCCAAGGAAGGATTTGGTGAGGTTCATCTTGAGCTGATGTGCTTGCATGAGATCGAAGACTGTCTTCAAATCTTGTAGCTGATCACCTCGAAGATGGCTCTTGACGGCGATATCGTAAATATAGCATTCGACTGTTTTGAGGAGGTATTAGCGGAAGATGGTGCTCAAAGCTCGTTGGTATGTGGCACCTGCATTCTTCAGGCCAAAGGGCATTACTGTGTAGCAGTAAATCCCCTTCGAAGTCCTAAATGACGTATGATTTTTGTCATCTGGGAACATCTTGATTTAGTTGTAGCCCGAGTACCCGTCCATGAAGGACATGTGCTCGAAGCCATATGTATTGTCGATCATTACGTCGGTGATCGGGAGTGAAAACTCATCCTTCGGGCAAGCCGAGTTGAGGTCCCGGAAGTCAATGTAGACCCGGATCTTCCTGTTCTCTTGGTGACGGAGACGACGTTGGCTACCGGCCACTCCGGATGTTCCTCCTCGTGAATAAACCCGCTGCCCAGGAGTTTATCTACTTCTTTGTCAATAGCATCCATAATGTTGGGACAGAAGCGTCATTGTTGCTGCTTAACGGGCTTAGCATCAGGTAAGATATTAAGCATGTACATTACGACTTGTGGGTCGAGCCCCGGCATGTCTTTGTAACTCCAGACAAAAACGTCAATGTATTCTTTGACCGGTTGGACCAAACATTCTCGGTCCTTTCCTGCCAAGCTCTTGCTGATGAAAAAAGGTTTGGATGAAGATCCATCCCCGAGGTCGATCTACTCGACTTCGTCTTCGGTAGGGGGTTCTCGTAATTCAAAGCAAGATTTCTTTTGTACACCTAGGCATTGAGCCTAGGGTTCTTCTTCGAAGAACTCTATCGTTTGAATGTCATCTTCATCTTCTAAAGGATGTGCAGATGTCATGTTGGCTGACAGCACCTTCCTTAAGATTAGGCCGATGCTGGTGTCGGAGTCCCAGGTTAAAGCCTCAGACGAGTGAGAGTGTGCGATATCTTCTGCTTCTGAACTTTCTGGGGTTGTTGGGGGCATGATGTAACCCACCCCCCATCGAGTACGGTGATAATAGTCTTGTGGCTTCCCTTTCAGAACAGGGAGTCGCAAAGGAAGACGTCGGTCCTTGCCATAGTTTTAACCCTGGCCGCTTTTCAGGTTGTAGCCCATCTTTTGGATGAGATACTTGGCTCGATCATTGTACCGATAAATTTACATTCTGTCGGTGTCGGTTTCTAGCTCCGTCGGTAGAAGGTCTTAGCGACAGACGACTTTGCCGAAGAAGATAGGTTTCTCATTCTAGTTCCGAGATAGGACTATATAACAGACTTCTTGGTACATGACGACTCAATTTACATGATTAACAGTCGTTGTTTGTGTTTGTAACGACTGTAGAGCATTATCTAGAGTATATATGGCATTCCAATGTGAAAGACTAGAATAATTGAAAGATACCCTTTTATTGATAAATACAGGATCTCGTCTCGTAGGATTACATTATCAAGGGATAGTGTGTCAATATTGGCGGATATGTACTCTCTCAGTTCTTCGTCAGTGAGTACTGGAGCAGCCTGAGGTGGTTCGAAAGAACCTATTGGGAGCTTGGCCTTTGTCGGCCCTGGTGCTGATAGAGATACGTGGGCCTTCTCTTGAAGCTTAAGAGGGACTGAAGACTGAGGAGATCTGCCTTTAAGCCGCACCTTGAGAGGTGCCTCAGTTAGTATTCCGACGACTGGTGTCTTCCCATGTAGTTTTGCTACGAGAGGAGCCGACACTTGGGGAGGCTTCCCCTTGAGTCGTATCTTCAAGGGGGCTTCAGTGGATGCTCTGCCTAGAAAAGTTGGTGCCCTTCCGTAAAGATTGACCACTATAGGAGACGGTGTTTAAGACGGCTTCTGTTTGAGTCGCACTTTCAGGGGAGCATTGATTATCATTTCTGCCTCCAAGTCAGCTTTGGCCTCATCATCGACATCGTTGGCTTTATCATCAAGATGAATCGATTTGTACAGATCAGAGTCGGTAAAGAAGGCCTCAATCCCTCTGAAAGGATCGACATCGACGAACTCTGTTCGGACTATGCCGTTGGTGGATACGTACTTCATACATTAATGGAGAGTGGATGGTACCACCATGTATTCGTGTAGCCACCGTCGTCCTAACAAGATGTTGTAGTTGACGTCCGCATCCATAACATAACAGGTCACTTCGGTCTGGAGATCACCGATATGACACTTCAGCCGGATCTTCCCCAGTGGCTCACTTTTGCTGGCGTTGAAGCCACTGATTATAGTATAGGACGATGTCAGACGATACATCAGGATGTCCAACGTCTGGAGCAGAGTTCAGGGGATAATACTGAGGGAAGACCCCGGGTCGATCTGTATTAGATCTACCTTGATGGCACCGACATACCCTGTGTAATACAGTGGTCTGTTGTGCCTGTTGTACTTGAGCAGCATGTCTTGTTGAGTGAATGTGATGTTGGGGATGATCTCCCCCATACTATGGCAGTATAGACATGTTGCTGGATCATCCTCAGGCTCCTTGACCTGACTGATGAAAGACTCAGCATCTTTCAGGGCTTTAGACAGACGGAGGAGCTCGAACAAGGATAACCGAGCTGGAGTACTGGCAAGTTGTACCAGTATGTCGAAGTTGTAGGGTTTGGTTAACCCCGAAGTATTGTCTCTTCGTAGAGGCCTGTCGAAGCGGGCCTCCTTATGCTTCTGTTTGTCAGCTGCTGGAAGTTGGAGAGGACCTTCACCTTGAGCAGCCGAGGTGGTGATGGGAGGTGCCACTTCGACAGGGGCTTCCTCAGGCTGAGCGTTCTGTTGTGAACGCATTTCTACATGAAGTGCCTCCATGGGGGCGGAGGTCACCATTCGGCAAGACTTGGTCTTCTTACCTTCAGCTTTGGAGGTAGAATTTACCCCCGATTGAGACAGTTTTGAAGCAAGATCTGGGTGAACCCACATGATCTTCCCCCGAGATGAGGTAAGTAGAATCAGTCTATTCGCGTTGTCATGAGTCGACAGAAGGTTGACCACCTCTAATGTCGCCTTTGGGATGGGGACAACACCATCTTGAGTTATAGTAGGCGGTAAGGTACCGAACTGGAGCGACACCATGTTGGCCGAGACTGTCTTCTCCTCGTAATCGACTGAGATGATGTTCGCATTGATCATGCGATGTATGTAGTTCTTGAGGATGTAGCAGTCTTGATTTATATGTCCAACGAACCGATGGTAGTGACAGTACCTCGAGTCGCCCACTCTGCCAACCTCGTCAGGATGCTTAAGATCAGGCAACTTGATCTTGTCGCTCTGTTTCAGCATCTCGAAGAGTTGTAAGGTGTCATCGTCATTGAAGGAGTAGACCTCCTTCGGCTTCGGTACAGGTGGAGGCTTCTGAGCGGACCCCTGCGTGCTTTTTGAAGCTTTGACAGTCAATGCTTGCTTCTCTTTCGTCTCGCGCCCACTGTTGCTGGTAGCAGGCCGTTTTCATTTATCATCAAAGGCGGGGAAGTTAACCCCCAGAAGGCGAGCATTACGTGCCTTCGTCTCAGCAGCTTCGGCCCCGATGATCAATGAACTCCAATTGGGAGGCTGGGTGGAGTCGAGCCAGAGCTTGATTATAGGAGTCATGTTCATACTGCAGGCATCGATCAGTGCATGTTCTGGCATACCCGGAGGCAACCTTAAGCATGTTTGTCGGAAACGTTCGATGAAGGCTCGAACAGTCTGCTTCTCTGTCTGGCACACTTCTATAAGAGATGACATAGTCATGTCCTTCCCACCGTCGTAGAATCGGTTGAGGAAGAGGCGTGTCAAGTCATCGAAGGATGATATGGAGTGGTCAGGGAGACTGCAGTACCAGTCGTAAGCGACTCCCTTCAATGCCCTGACAAATAGGCTGGTAAGTAGGGCATCTTCCTTTGGAAGATGTCCTATTTGAGACTGGAAGTAGGTCAGGTATCGGCGAGGAGAATCATTCCCATCGTATGGTATCAGTGTTTATAGTTTATACTTGGGAGGGTAAACCACTTTATTCCAATCGAGGGGGTAAGGTTGTGGGATTCCCATCTTCTGACGTTCTTCCAGCTTGTTTCTTGTTTCAAAGCGCTCGTGCAGATCTCTGATCATGTCAACCAGCTCTTCTATAGAACTGGAAGCCGGTGAGAGCGGTAAGGTGTGAATCTCGACATTGGAAGGAGCCGACGTTCGAGGTGCAGTGTGATGATCTGCACCCGAAGATACCCGTTGAGGGGGTATACTTGATTCTCCATTAGCCCCTGGATCAGGACTAGTGAAGACAGGTGCCCTTGCTAATGGTTGAGATGCCAGAGTGGTCCGAATCTCAAATACCATTTGAGTCAAGGATTGCATTGTGGCAGAAAAGGTTTTGAGGCTCCCCTCCAGGGTGTCCATGCCTTACATGATGTCCAGAGCTGGAGCGTCTGACTCTTCTTCATCACCACCCCCAGCCATGTAGACTGGCATAACATGGGTAAAGTAGATGGATCGGTTGAGGCTTCGCTTTCGACCTCACTTTCCTACGAAAGGGGCTCCCCTTCTGAGGCCTTGTACTGGCTAACCCCAGCTACCTCGGGGTTAATTCCTTGGAGAACGTCCTCATCTTCAAGCAGAGGTTTTTCATGGATAGTACGAGTTTGATCACTCCCAGCTAATGCTTTTTTCTGGAACCTTCTTCCTTGACCGGGTGCTCTCAAACACCCTTGAGGACGGGACCATCATTTTGCTTTTTCTCGGCTGACTCTTGGACGATGTTGCTGAGGTCGGGGATTGGTGGTTGTCTTTCTCCTGATGAATGGAAATTGGAGACAACATGGCAAGAAGCGACCGTGGGCTCTGACTCATCTTCAATTGGCACCTTCTTTTTGAGACGATGTCAAATGGGTGCAACAGATTGCAGTCGCTAGAACACAGACTGTGTGGATGATGGAGCCGTTGTTTTACAACAACAGCAGTTGATGGTGACCATGGCACAAGTGTTCCCCAAGAGGGGCACATCGTGCTTAATAATCAGCTCTCCTGATCTGCGTTTGTGAGTGATCACATTACGCAAATCATGATGGAAGAGTTTCACTTTTATACCCCCTTCAGGCACATGGCGAGGCCAAGTGCCGGGGTGGTCATATGAATTTTATATCCCTTAATCCAGTTCCAGCGCATAAGATACGCCCAGATCATTGGTGGGGGAGCAACTTGTACTGCGACTTGAACCCACTTCATGCGCACAACCCACGTGGGCGCATGGGTCCAAAGTTACAAGTTTTTCCATGCACGACTTGCTTCCAAACGCAGAAGATGCACCCAAGCGACATGGAAACTTTGAGAGTTGGCTCGTATCTGGTGCAAAGGCACCCGAGTTGACTCTGTACAGTTTACCATCGGCAGCGCGCATGATTTTGAGCGTGCATCTCCGGTTTACTGTATGCGTAGCACATTTGGGGTGCATGGCCCGTGTTGCCTTGGATTTCTTCGTAACAGCCCACGAAGGTACATAGTACACAGAATCCAACTCATCCTCTCCACGACAGCGAGCAATTCTGTCAAAGATAGAGGCCATCTCCTGCACACCAGAGTTCATTCCCGGGAAGCTGGATGCGCCTTTGTTTCGTCAACGCATCTTCTTCGACTGGAAAGAGGACAATTGGGGAATACAGTCAACACTACATTTTCCTGGAAGATGCGCCGTAATGGCGGGCGCATCTTGCTTGCTGAGAACGTCAGCAGAAAGGGTAGACTGCGGTGGCACGTCCCCTTCAGCAGTGGTGCTCGGCGCATCACCTTTGCGCACCCAGACTTGGTGAGTCTTCTTCGGCTTTGTTAGCCGCTTCGAAGGACTTGCGCTGCCTTCAGAGATGAACTCCTCATATGCCTGTGGATTGAGACGCACCACGAGTGTCTTGTGGGAGGAGCCAAGCTTGATGTCGTCAGATTGCGACACAACTTTCTCGTCAGAAGAGAAAGAAGTCCCCATCAGAGTCGCCAGCTTGTTTGCCATCAAAAATATGACAAGGTTTTTTTGAATAAAACTTTGGTATTTTAATTACAAACCGAACAGTATATAATGTAGGACTTAGACGTAGTCCTAGGAGTACACTTTTATTTTTATCTGGGAACTGTATCGGTGGAGCGAGTGGTAATGTATTGACTCCGTTGACGATCTGACGATGATCTTGAATTCTCTGAAGGTCTGGGCTGCTCTGGATGCTAGAGCATTTGGAGGAGAAGTAGACGTTACGTGTCTCTTTTTGTCTCTGTATGTAGATATGATGATCTATCTGTCTGTGTGTGTGGATGAAGGAATGATCCTTCTATTTGTAGGCAGCAGACTGGTCAGCTCATACGCGTATATGTAGGATGCACCTGTACTTGGGAACGCCACATAGCTGATACTGTGGGGCGCATGGACGATGTACCCTGAGTTGAAGTTGAATCTTGTTTACACTGCACTGTTGGGCTGAGAAAGAGATGACACATGGCAGTTGCAAAGATTTGGCCGTTGCTGAGATCTTGGGTGGTTAGCACCCATTCGTAGGCAGAACTGAGTCAAATGACACGTGGCTCGTGTTCATAGCTCAAAGATCTCGAATTTGGTGAAGGGTGATCTGTCAAGATGCGCCTAGGATTTGGCGCATGGGGCGACTTAGTCTATGAATTTTAGAGGTCACAGACAAGTCTGGACGCATGGCTTTTGAGGTGCATGTAGAGCTTCGAGTGCATGGCTGTAGAGGCGCATTCAAAAACTTGGATTCTGTCATTTAGGATCAGGAGTAAGTCGGGAAGTATGGCTTTTGAGGCGCATATAGACTTCTAGGCGCATGGCTGTAGAGGCACATACGAGTGATCGGCCAGCTACGTGGCAAGGAAAGCTGTAGCCGACAAAAGCAAGTAATGATGATGCTGACGTCAGTGGCTCTTCATTTTTTGCAAAAAGCTGCCAATCGGTCAGTCTTTGGGGAAGGTGCTGCCAACTCTGTCACATCGTATTAAATGCTTGATGGATGACGAGTTAAAGTGGGCACATCAGTTTGTGCCCCACTAGACGCATGGGTCTATGTTCCATTGGATGTATCGGTACGGAGCGTATGGTGCTGACGGCGCATCTGCCGCATGGCTCATCCTTATTGGCCCGTCTGTTGAGTTCTTTGAGGCATTAATGGTTATTTTGACTTGGCTGAATACAAAGAGGCAGATTCATCGTCATTAAATGCAAATTCATTGCACAAAATATGAGGAGACTGCCACTTGGTGCATGGGCGAGTGTTGCCCTAGCCTATAAATAGCTTTGTAAAGAGTTTTATTTCTCATTTCACTTAGCTTTCCTTCATGGAGACAAACTCGATCGGTCCCCTGCCTCGACGAGTTGACGATGAATTCCTTTCGAAGACGAATATGTGCCGAGTTGGTTTATTCACCATCGGTCCTATTTTTGTACAAGCCTGTGAAAGTGCCTGTTGCATCCAAATATCAGGATCGTCGTGTCCCAACACAGGATGAAGGTGCATGTTGCATCCAAAGATCGAAGCGGTCGTGCCCCAATTTTTGTTAGGCTAGAAGAGCCACTCCTCCTGCTAGAGTGCCCGCACGTTGACGAGGAAGTGATTCACTCTGACCATGCACGGGGATGAGCCTACGCTGAGATGCTGGAATGATGCGCCTGGCTGTAGCACTTGAGTGATGCGCCTGGATGTATGTTGAAGTGATGCGCCTGGCTGTAGCTTTTAGACTTTTTTTCTCTTTGTAAAAGAATTCTCCTTTGTAAAAGAGTTTTAGACATGTAATAGACTTTCATATAAAATAAAAGCCCAATTTTTATGTCTATTTATTATTTTCTGCTATGCCAAGTGTTCTCCTGAGTTTCTTGGCGCATGTCAATTTAGGCGCATGAGAGTTAGGGTGCATAGGAGTTCTGGCTTTAGATGCGCCTGAAATTCCATGCTTCTACATTTCTGTTATTATTATGTCGCTATGTTGGCTTAGTGATAAAAATCAGAAAAAGAAAAAACAGTGAATATTTTGTCACTATTTTCTGTATTTTAGTTGTGATTGGTCTTAAAGATAATTGGCTTTAATGCACACAAGGATAGATTCTTTAATATAACACCATTCAAACAATAAAAATAATAATAAATATATTCTACTATATATATAATGTCAAAAATAGGCTTCACCGTAAAAGTTTTCTTTCTAAAAATATCTTCTATTATATTTACTAATTAAAAAAGATTAATTAAAATTAATGGGGGTTTCTAGGTAAATATAAGATTTGTCCTTTGATATTCCTAATTATAACAGCTCTTAAATGCATTGAATATTTAAAAATAAGACATTGAAATAGACTTTGTTTAGCATCATTCATTCATTAAAAAATGAACAAGTGTCTTTTAATCTTTCTAATATTAAATACGTGCAACGCACGTGCATATATGCTAGTATATTAAAAAAGAAAATAAAATAAACAATACTAGACAGATGAGAAGAGTACAAGAAGGTAGAGATAATTCTAATGAAATTTCATTTATATAGAGCATTATAAACTATTATTACATGAATAGAATTTATTAAGTAACTATATTGATTGAAGATAAAAAAAAATTAAGAGTGTAGAACCCTAAAGGGGATGAATAGGGTAATAAAATGATTACCAACAATTAATAGCAATTTAAATAATGATAAATGAGAGAGATAATCAAACACTCGAAGTATCCTGGTATCCTTCAAAAGGGCACTCCAGCCTCGGAACTCTCTTCGGCTTTAATCCACTATTTGAGTAAATAGTTACACGCGAGTTTGGATCCAAAGAACTCGTCAACTTCTAACACGAGTTTGGATCTGAAGAGCTCGCCAACTTCTTACACACGAGTTTTTCTGTAAAGGTTCGTCAACTTCTTACACACGAGTTTTCTTCTGAAGGCTCATCAACTTCAACTTTGAGAAAGGATGCCTATATATACAAATCCAAAGTCATAAAGAGATTTCAGCCGACAGCCGGATTATTCGACGAATTTTTGTAGAAATCCTTCGGATTATCCGGACTACAGTAACGGCTAGAAATAGAGCTGTTGGATGCATTTAATGCAGCTGATAGATGTCGTTGGATTTAAATTTTAAATAAGGCCAGCAAGGCAAACGGATTATCCGTCGGATTTCTGCAGAACTCCAACAGATTATCTGAACTATTGCTCACAAAACCTGCTGTGATTGATCGGATGATCCGTCGAATTTCTGCGGACCTCCGGCAGATTATCCGAACTATTGCTCACAAAACTTACTACGATCGATCGGATGATCCGTCGAATTTTTACGGAACTTCGGCGGATTATCCGAACTTTTTTACACAAACTTGTTGTTTCCGATCGGATGATCCGTCGAATTTCTGCGGAGATTCGACGGATTATTCGGCTCTTCATATTTACTTAATTTGAATTTTGCACCATATTATTTTTCATCCTTACTAAAGTGCGTACATAATTTGTTAGACACTTACAGACTCTTACAAAGACAAAGGAGCTTTTGATCTAAATTCTTTAGCTTTGTCATCGTCTTATTGAGTGCTTTAGGGTGTCTGTCATTTGAAGGTGATTGGAAATATCTTTTCTTCTTTGTTCCGAAAGAACACTATAAGACTTGTTGGAAACGTCTTTCTTCTATCTTTGTCTGTCTCCTTTGTTCCTGTAGACAGATTAGGGCTAAAACAGTACAGAGGTTAATTATAGTCAATATATCAAAATCGATGTGCCAACAATCTCTTCCATTTTGATAATTGACAAAATGTACGGGTTTAGGAGATAGCTCCCCCTAATATGATATCTTCCCCTCTATACATTTGCTCCCCCTTTGACATTTATGCAAAATAGCATAAAGCAATATAGAAAGAAAAGTAAATGTAAGGACAAGATAGCAGATAATGATAGTAATAAAGCTGAGATTTAGAACTTTGTTAAGCAAAAGACAGTACTATATGAGATTAGTCCCCGAAGGATGCCATAACAGAAACAGAAAAACAACATAATTCTAGTCCCTGAAGGACTGCACAAGCTGTTTATAAAAGTCCACGAAGGACAGGACAACCCAAAACTAAGTAAAATAAAATAACACACCAATAAGAGCAAGATTCTTCAACTATTAGAGCACCAGATGGGCCTGCTTCCTGATCCTCATTATTGTCGAGACCGGGGTAAAAGCACCATATGGATCAATAACATTAGGGTATATGAACCTATAGACATTTGGATCAGTAAAGCGAGGCCCAAGAAAAGCAGGATGAAGAGTGTTGGGATTGACATATAAGTTGCGCTCCTCAAGCATGTGCTGGAAATAGTAGACTTAATCCATGAAGCCATGGTGAATGAAGGTGCCGAGTCCCCGGGTGGCTGCCTGAATGCGCTCCGTAGTAGAGAGAGTGAGATGGTCGAACTTGCGATCGATGTAGAGGCGAACATCGGGAGTGAGAATCGAAGCAGGCTGAGCAGCAGGATCAGCAGCAACCGCCAGCGTAGCACGGCCATGGCTCTTGGCTTTGGCAAGAGGAGTGGGATGAGAATCACCAACAGGGCAGTGAGTTAGATCAACCCCATTGGCCTCGAGGATCATAGTGATGTACATGCCAAAGAGAAGAGAGCGATGAGGGGATTCTCGGATAAGGATCATAGTGAAGATAATTGATTTGGCTAGGAAGAAAAGGTTGCTTGGAGACGAGGTAGTACATGGCAATCATTTCCTTCGCAGTTAGGCCATCCATGTTCCCAGATTTTGGAGTGATGGTGTGGCAAAGGATGCGATGAAAGTCGTAGAAGAAGGCATTGAGGTCTTTATCCTCCGGCCTCTGAACAACAGAACCACTACAGATGTTAAAGAGAAATTCCTCATAGCAAAGGTCAGAAGGGATGGTGATGTGGTCGAGAGTATTCGGAAGAGAGCGATAGGTCTTCCACTCTTGGAGGTCAAGAATACTGGCCGGAGAGGAGGCAGTAACAGTGATCTTGACTCCACCGACTTTAGTTTCAAACTCAGGATCGTTCTTGGCGGAAACCAAATTGTATTAGAACATCATGATGGCATTTGGGTAGTTGTCTACTTGTCGTTCGAGAAGTTCGTCGATCCTAGAAAACATGAAGTATTCATGATGAGCGGGGAAGGTGAGCCAAGAAAGAGCCTTCCTAGGGTATATAGGGGCTTTGTGGTATAAGGAGAACCACTCACAGGAGTGCTGGGCGGATTTGAAGATGGTGGAATTGAAGCCTTGAGTTGGAGCAGGACAGAAGAGGGCGACGGAGGGCGGAGTGACGGAGGAGGAGGAGCCATCATGGTGGGCACACTTTCCGTGAGAAGCCATTGAAGGAGAATGAAAGAGTTTTGAAAATGTAGTTTGTGAAAAGGAAGGAGATGGGTAAGGGGAAGAGAGAAGAAGAAGGGTTTAAAAGAGGAAGGAATGGGTAGGGAAAGAAGAAGGGGTACAAATAATAAGAGAGGGAAATAAAGTTTTGGGAACGGTTAAGGAAGAAAATGAGGAGGTTGTGACGCTTCGTTTGGTGCGCTGTGCAGCGAATGCAAAAAGTTCGAAAAAAATGTCAATTTTTTGTCGAAAAATCTGTTTAAATATAAGTTCGAATTAAATGGGGTAGGTGAAAGGTCAAATCAGTTCTGAAAGGAGTCAAGTCAGCCAGTGGCAGTCTGTGCCGAATTTATTACGTATAATTCGGTAGATTTCTGCAAAAATTCGACGGAAGATCCTATGTGGCAAATCTAAAAGCTGCTGGATGTGATCGAATTATCCGACAGATTTCTACAAAAATCCTTCGGATAATCCGGAAAGGTGAAGAACATAATTGAAAAGGACTTTTCAAGGAGGCCGATTTTGCGACAAATGAAGGTGAAGTGATCTTCGACAAGAGGTTTGGTGAAGATGTCAGCAAGTTATTGGTCAGTATCGATAAATTCAAGACGAATGTCTCCTTTGAGTTTATGGTCCCACAAAAAATGGTATCGAATCTCAATGTGTTTGGTGCGTGAGTGACAAATTGGATTTTTAGTTAGATTAATAGAGCTAGTATTGTCACATTTGATAAAAATACCATTTGAAGAAATACCGTAATCTACCAGTGATTGTGTAATCCAAAGGATTTGTGCACAACAACATCCAGCCCCTATGTACGACCTCAGTTGTAGAAAAGAGCAACAGAGTTTTATTTTTTGTTGAACCATGAAACCAAAGATTTTCCTAGGAATTGGCATGTGCCGCTAGTACTTTTTCGGTCAATCTTGCAACCGACAAAATCTGCATCCGAGTAGTCGAGAAGTTCAAAGGATGAGAATTTTGGATTCCAAATTCCTATGGTTATGGTGCCTTTGAGATACCGAAAAATGCGTTTAACGACACATAAGTGAGATTCTTTGGGATTTGCTTGGTATCATGCACATATGCAAACACTAAACATGATTTCAGGACGACTAGCAATTAAGTAGAGTAAACTACCGATTATACCTCGATACTTACGAATGTCCATCGAAACACCGTCTCCATCTTGATCAAACTTGGTCGTTGTAGCCTTAGGAGTCCTCATTGTTTTTGGATGAATGTTTTGGATAAATCTAGTTCAAAGCGCTTAAGAAGATCATTTGTATATTTAGCTTGATTGATGAATGTACCTTGAGGTCCTTGCTTGATTTGTAGACCGAGAAAGAATGACAATTCTTCCATCATGCTCATTTTAAATTCATCATGCATAACTTTGGCAAATTCTGCACATAGTGTCTGTCACTACCACATTTCTAGTTTGAGGGTATTTTTGACATTTTTGGGGTAATTTAAATTTATTAGAATTTATTTGAATTTATGGAAATTTTTAGGAATTATTTTGGAATTATTTGGATGAAGGTTGACTAGGTTGACTTTGACTAGTTTTGACCCTTGTAGACCAACCTAGAAGCTAACCCTAGTTAGTATGGAATTAGTTAGGTTATATGACTCTAGTCTAACCTAAGCTAACCCATGGTTTGGTTATTAGACTCTAGTTAGCAATAGGAATTAGAAAGTCATAAGTCATGACTTATGATTTAGAACCTTTGATAAATCAATTTAAGTTATAGCCTTGTAGATTGGCCCAAAGCCCAAGAATACAAAACCCTAGCCTTAGACTCACTTGGCCGGCCCCCATATCCACCTTGGGAACCCAACTCTATAAATACTCTCTTAGTTTAGGGTTGCCTCTTTTTAGGAAGGATCAAGTTTAGAAAGAGGTTTGTTCCTATTCCTTTTAATCCATAAAAAATCCTTCTCATGTCTTTTTCATTCAAATCTCTTCCATTAGGTTTTAATATACCTATACTTGCTGTTATTGAAGTTTTATTTCAGTTTAGTATTGATTTGTTGGATTGGGATATCAAGGAGAGGAGCTCAACAAAGGAGGATTTTTCTAGAAGTTCATCTATAGGTAACTTCTTCATTTCTCAATGAAATTTCGATTTCTTTATACATTTAGGAAGCCCTAGGAGACCCCTAAGTGGCTGCATTGGTTTCGTGTCGAGTTTCATAGGTTTCATGTCCGTTTTAGACACGTATCAGGAACCCACAGTAGGTGTTTGTTTAAATATCCCAAAGGACATTTCAACCTAATTTCTAGGAAGTTTTTGAATAGGAATCTAGGTTTTGATATTGCTTATTGATTTCTGTTCCTCTGAGGTGGTTATTGTGTCGGGTCGTGTCGGAATCGATGCGTGGACACGCGGTCGTGCGTACGCGCGCACTGGCAGGTTAATCCCCTGTTACTCGGGCTGGTTTCTGAGCTGGACACGCCACGTCGACCCACGAAAATTGACACACGTGTCGTGTCCGTGACTGACACAGGGTCCCCCAAGTGGTTCGACCCCTCGTGTCGTATCGGACACGCATTTGCCTGTGCACGTGTCGTACACTGTGTGTACCAGTGTTCTAAAATTGTGTTCTTGTGTTAAATTGATTTTAATGCTTTTAAATTGTGTTTTAATTGATTAGATAGATCCTAAATGTGTTGTTAATCTCTGATTATATTAGGTTTACATGTTAGATTGGGTTAATGTGGAAATTTGGGTTTCGAATGATGGAGTAAATGATATGGCTGATACCAATTCCTGATACATTATTCTATTGAGGAATCCCTGAATTTATTCCAGTTTCAACTTGTTTTTATTAGTGATTAAATTATCATTTTAAATCCTGAACATGTGTATTAGTGCATGGTAGATTAGTCTTAAATGTTAGAATAGGTTTTATGTGCATCAAATGGATTTCGACACATGAGTTGGATTTCTGAATCCCTGTACACCTGATACTGTTGTGTAACAGTGAAATGGTTCACTGATTGTTCTTTGTTCGATTGGCACAAGGATTAAAACATCATGTATATTTAACTATAATTAATTTATCTGATCAATAGATACCAAGTTTAGGTTGTGAGGGTTCTTTGTTATGTTAAATTGATGAATGAGAAGTTCAAATGTTATTTGGATTTGAAATGTACATTTGATACACTGTTTAGTTCAAAACCTGAGATAAGTTTCCCTATTGAACTAGTCACATGATTCCTTAAACCAAATATCTGAGCATTGAATTCCATTTCTTATTAACCTGGGAATCTATTCATTATGAACTGTCATTGGCTTTGAAAACTGTCATGTTCTCTTATTAAACTGGGAAATGATTTCCTTCCCTTAAACTAACTTGAATGATCTGTTAATGTGAACCCTTGGGCAAGTATTAGCTCACTGTTTCATGGAAAATGTTAACTGATTATGTGTTTCCAGTTTCCTATACACTGATTTCTTTTCTTTGGCACATGAACACAATGTACACCACTGGGTTTCCTAATACCCTTCACTATTTCTGATTTTTCCTATGCCACTGTTTTCCAGATTTTACATATGTATACATTGCTACTGTTTTCCAGATTTCAATTTCATTTAGCTATCACACACATTTGCTCATCCCTCACTCACACACATAGCAGTGACACCATGTTCACTCTTCACACCCCTAACTCTCTTCACACACACATGCTCTCTTCCTATATATCATGCATATATATAAGTTAATAATGTATTGTGAATATATAATATATATGAATATCTATTTATGTATGGATATCATATAGGTATGTAATGTATATATAGGGTACATAGATATGTGTGTTTAATAACTGGGTATGTGTGATGTTGGTTTGACCTACTGATTGTGTAGGAGTACTAAGCTAGGCTTGATTAGACTAATGTGGACTAGTTTGACCTAATTTAGACTTGGTTGACCTAGTTTGACCATAGTTTACTTAGGTTTGACTTCTTGGTTGACCAAGGTTGACCAGGAGTTGACTTGGCCTAGATTGACCTAGACTCATGTAGAGTGCATAGTAGAACTTCATTTACCATTTTAGACTTGTTGTGACTTGTGCTGTTCTGATTAGGAGCCAGACACCACTCCTCGGACAGTACTTTCATATTGGACACTCAGATACCAGGCGAGTACATTCTCTGATCATTTTATATCCTGCTTCGAATTATATTCCTTCTTTAGATTACTTTACTTGATGCTGTCACGACATTATCACGGATTAGTACTATATGGATCTCTTCATGCGATGTTATCCCCCTCGGGAGCATCGGGTACGTTGTGTCATGTGCGTTTTACTTTCATCATGTACTCATGTGCTTTCACCATACATGTATACTCTTGTGAATCATGTACTCTCATGTTCACAGAGCCCTCATGTATACTATCATGTGCACCCTTTCATGGGCCCCCATGTGATATCATGTATAATAACATAACCTGCTTAGATCCTTGTGTATTGATTGGGGAAACGGGGGAGTGCTAGTAGTCATGTGAACAATCCCATAGTAGTGTAGATCATGTGAAACTCCTTACTGTAGATTATGTACAAATCTGTTCTGTTCACAAGTGCTATCATGTACTCTGACTCACTAGCCACTGTTAGTTCTTTACTTATAGTAGATATTTCTATTACAGTTCTCTCTCTCTATTTACATACTGTATTCTTCAGTACATGTATCTTACTCTACTGCATGTTTATATTTTCTAACATGCTATGAACTGTTGAGATGTACTGTGCTCGCTCCTGTCCTGACTGGACCTGTTGAAAATATTACAGAGGACGAGGAGAAGGCCTGTTTGGATACCTTCTACGGGGCAGCCCTAGACGACACTTACGAGCTGGACCCTCAGGAGGACCCAGCTCTAGCTGAGGACATCACCCCCATTGCCTAGACTAGTTTAGTTAGGCTTATCTTATTTTATGTAGTCTTGAGACATATTTAGCTAGACTTATTTTCTGTTCAGAGATGTTGAGTTGTATATATTCTTTCATTCAGTATCTGAGACCATGTACCTCTGGATATTTATTGGGATTATCTTAGACTACTTTATCATCTATTTTTCCTTGAATTCTATTTCATATCGTGCTATCTTTTTCTTAGTTGTGATTGAGTTCATTTACTGCTATATCACCCCCATTCGGGGAGTATAAACTGTTTAGAGATATATTGTTAGATGTAAGTTGACCTAGGACAGCATTCTACCGCTGACGCTGCGGCGTAGGCTGGACATACCCACGTCTCGTGCCCTTACTCTAGGGTGCGGGTCGTGACACGTTTTTAGTTGTGGCCCATGCAGGTCTAGACAAGAAGTGTAGTGGTATTCGAACTAGAGTATCACTACAGCCTGCAGTAGGATATAGGACATTAATTTTAAGGTACTCAATCACTTTAGGAAAAATTCTTTTATTGCCATCTAAATCCTTATTGTCAGCTGATCCTTTGAATTATAATTGTCCGCCTTTGTTATTTCACTTCTTTCTCAGAAATTGATACTCTTATTTGTCTATCTTCAGGATGGTAGAGACTCGATCGCAGCGTACCATTCATGGGGATGCTATGGAGGAGACTGCTACCTCCCAGCCAGTACAGCGGGGCCAGGGGACTGCAGCTCCTGCCACATCTGCTCGTATTGAGACCTCGGCAGTAGCAGCAGGGGGTATGCTTCCACCGGCTCGGAGGTAGGACCCGGTCATCCCAGAGGATCCTTTCCAGCAGCCGCCGCCTACAGGACACGTGGATGCAGCGCAGATGTTCGCGTACTTCCAGCAGTTCATGGACCGGCAGCAGGCTCGACAGGACAGGGGCATGGAGCTGGCCCTTAGGACGGTTGCAGCTCGACCAGTGGTCCATCAGCCGAGGACACCAGAGATCGTGCAGTTTCAGAAGATGAGCCCCAGAGACTTTCTGGGGACAGAGGGGATCCTATATGCCGATGAGTGGATCGAACATATAGAGGAGATCTTCCGCCTGGTCAGGATACCAGCAGATCTTCAGATCGAGGCCGCAGCTAGCCGGATGCGAGATCTTGCTCGCACCTGGTAACAGTCAGACCCCAGGATGGGGGTAGCTGGGCAGACTTGGGAGCAGTTCAAGGGCTTCTTCAAGAAAAAGTTCTTTCCAGATTCAGCACTCAGAGCCTTGGAGTCGCAGTTCCAGAGCCTAGTCCAGGGGAGTCTTTCAGTGGATGAGTACGCAGGAGAGTTTGGCCGCCTCGGCAGGTTCGTAGAGGGCTTGAGCGAGACGGCGAAGGCCCAGAGGTTCCGGAAGGGTCTAGTCAAAGAGGTCAAGTCCTTGACCAAGGGCAACAGGGATGCCACATTCGAGGAGATCTTGACGGGAGCCTTATTGGCAGAGGATGATCATGAGCTTAGGCTCAAGAGGGGACGAGACCCAGTTGGGTGCAGTAGCAGCGGAGGCCAGGCCAAGTGGCCCCACTTTCAGCACCAGCAGCTGAGGCAGTTCCAGCCGCAGCTAATCCAGCAGAGGCCAGCTCACCAGCAGCAGTTTCAGCATCAGGCACCCAGACAGCAGACAGTCAGTTGCACCTTCTGCAAGAAGCCAGGGCATGGATGGAACGAGTACAGAAAGTGGCTCGGGAAGTGCCTTCTTTGCGGAGCGGCAGATCACCAGCTGAGGCATTGTGCTAGGTCTGGGGGACGAGCAGCCCAGGAAGGAGGAGCCAGGACAGCAGCAGGCCAACAGAGGGGACCAGCCTGGCCGACACAGCAGCAGAGGTTCGTCCAGCACCAGCAGTAGGCCAGGGGAGGCCAGCAGGGGCGAGGATTCGCCATGGCAGCAGAGGATGCGGAGGCCATCGGAGAGCTGATTGCAAGTTCGATTCTTCTCGACTCCAGTCCAGCTTTTGCATTATTCGATTCCGGTGCTTCGCATAGCTTCATATCAGTATCTTTTGCGATTAGACATGGTATCATAGCTGAATCGTTGCCTAGGACTTACAAGATCACGACCGGGGGTAGCATTATCCTCGTGAGTGATGTTTGTAAGGGTCGGAGAGTAGTTTTGGGAGGCGGTGGGTTGGAGGTGAGCCTGCTCGTAATGCCATTGCCGAACTACGATATAGTACTAGGCATGGATTGGTTGAGCAGGCACCACGCCAGCATTGATTGCAGAGGGGGTAGAGTTCTCTTCAGAGCGCCGGGGGAGCCAGAGTTCGAGTACTCCAGACGTCAGGCAGAGCAGAGCAGCAGAGTCTTCTGTGGAGTCTCGGTCGAGGAGCAGGCGATTCCACACCCCTTGATAGCAGAGTATATGGATGTTTTTCCAGAGGAGTTGCTGGGATTGCCACCAGACAGAGACATAGAGTTCTCGATAGACTTGGTTCCAGGAGCGGAGCCCATCTCTCAGCATGTCTATTGGGTGAACAACAGCGAGCTGGTGGAGTTGAAGAAGCAGGTGGATGAGCTACAGGACAAGGGCTTCATCCGCTCGAGTTCGTCGCCATGGGGTGCACCAGTATTTTTTGTGCCGAAGAAGGATGGGTCAGTACGGATGTGTATTGACTATAGGGCACTCAACAACCTCACGATCAAGAACAAATCCCCACTGCCGCGGATCGACAATCTTTTTGACCAGTTAGCGAAGCTCGGGTATTTTTCAAGATTGATCTGAGGTCGGGATATCACCAGGTGAAGGTGAAGGGGGAGGATATTCCCAAGACCGCTTTCAGGACGCGGTACGGGCAGTTTGAGTTTTTGGTTATGCCGTTTGGGCTAACCAATGCACCAGCAGTATTTATGAACCTTATGAACAAGGTGTTCCACCAGTATCTGGATCAGTTTGTGGTGGTGTTCATTGACGATATCTTGGTATATTCCAAGACTGAGGAGGAGCATTTGAGGATCGTGCTGGAGACTCTCAGGAAGGAGCAGCTTTACGGAAAGCTCTCCAAGTGTGAGTTCTTCTTAGACCGGGTGGACTTCTTGGGGCATGTGGTGACTGGAGATGGTATCTCAGTTGACCCCAAGAAGATTGTAGCAGTTGAGGCATGGGCTGCACCGACTTCAGTTGCAGAGATCAGGAGTTCCTGGGGCTGACAAGATATTATCGGAGATTTGTGCAGGATTTCTCCCGGATTGCAGAGCCGTTGACTCGGTTGACCCGGAAGGATGCTGAGTATGTTTGGTCAGAGGAGTGTCAAGCAGCTTTTGATGAGTTGAAGAAGCGGCTTACGACAGCTCCGATTCTGACATTGCCTTCAGGATCAGGTGGTTTCACTATTTATAGTGATGCTTCAGGGAAGGGGCTGGGCTGCGTCTTGCAGCAGCATGGGAAGGTGATTGCCTATGCTTCCAGGCAATTACGTCCCCATGAGAAGAACTATCCTACCCACGACCTGGAGCTGGCAGCAGTGATTTTTTCTCTGAAGCTATGGAAGCATTATCTGTATGGTGAGAGGGTGGAGATCTTCACAGATCACAAGAGCTTAAAGTATGTGTTCACTCAGAAGGAGTTGAACATGAGACAGCGCAGATGGCTAGAGTTGATGAAGGATTTTGACATCCTACTTCAGTATCACCCAGGAAAGGCCAACATGGTTGCCGATGCCTTGAGTAGGTATCCGACAGCCATGTGTTTGACCATGGATCGGCATTTGCTTGCAGACTTGGAGAGCCTTGGGATTGAGGTGATCATGCCCGGAGTACAGATGCAGATGTGGGGCATGCAGATTCAGTCAGACTTGGTGGAGAGGATCAAGTCGGCACAGTTTGAGGACGTTGGTCTGCGGTGTCTCCAAGAGCAGGTTCGAGCAGGATTGCTGGAGGACGAGTTTTCTCTTACAGAGGATGGTGCCTTGAGGCACGGTTCCAGGTTATGTGTGTCCAGCGGAGATCTCAGGGAGCAGGTTATGCAGGAGGCCCATAGATCTCAGTACTCTATACACCCGGGTGCCAACAAGATGTACCGAGATCTGAGGGAGCATGTTTGGTGGTCAGGTATGAAGCGGGAGGTGGCTCGCTTCGTGGCTAGGTGTTTGGTCTGTCAGCAAGTCAAGGCAGAGAGGCAGAGGCCCGGTGGATTGTTGCAGCCGCTGTCCATTCCCGAGTGGAAATGGGAGTATATCACTATGGACTTCGAATCAGGATTGACGCATACTCCAGGAGAAAAAGATGCGATTTGGGTCATCATTGACAGGTTGACCAAATCGGCCCACTTCTTGCCATTCAAGGTGAGTACGTCTACAGAGAGGCTGGCGGAGATGTATATGCGGCAGATAGTCAGGATTCACGGGGTTCCGGACAGCATTGTCTCAGATCGGGATAGTCGCTTTACTTCCCATTTCTGGAGGAGCCTGCAGACCAGCTTGGGCACTCAGCTCAAGTTTAGTACTGCATACCACCCCCAGACGGACGGACAGTCGGAGCGGACTATTCAGACACTTGAGGATATGCTGCAGACGTGCGTCCTGGACTTTGGAGGTTCCTGGGAGGATCATCTTCATTTGGTGGAGTTTGCTTACAACAATAGTTTCCAGGCCAGCATTGAGATGTCACCTTTCGAGGCTCTGTACGGGCGTAGGTGTCGTACACCCTTATCTTGGGATGATGTTGGTGAACGAGCTTTACTGGGGCCAGAGATGGTTGTTGACGCAGCCGAGATGGTGAAGCTCATCAGGGACAGACTTCGTGTGGCGCAGGACAGACATCGGTACTGGGCCGATAGCCACCGGAGGCCGTTGGAGTTTGAGGTACAGATTAGAGTAGGATTAGATTTAGGTTTGTTTGTTTGTGATTTGATCATGTTTGTTTATTATAATTAATTGAGACCTTGCTTGTGATTAGGTCGGAGACCAGGTTTTCTTGAGGATATCTCCGACTTATGGTACGATACGTTTTGGTAGAGGCGGGAAGCTTAGTACGCGCTTCATCGGCCCTTTCGTTATCAGCGGGAGAGTCGGTGACGTTGCATACATGTTAGACTTGCCGCATGTGCTAGTGGGGGTCCACAACGTATTCCGTGTATCGCAATTGAGACGGTACGTGGCTGACCCTAGCCATGTGCTCGATCATTCAGAGATTGAGGTTGGGCCTTCTTTCAGCTATCCAGAGCAGCCAGTAGAGATTCTGGATCGACGGGAGAAGGTTCTGAGGAACCAGGTGATACCTTTGGTACGCATCGCATGGAGGCATCATTCTCCAGGAGAGTCTACCTAGGAGTGGGAGGATGAGATGCGCGAGCGCTACCCATATCTTTTTGGACCGTGAGGTACACTTTCTATCCTTCTCATCAGTTGTATTTCGCCTTTTAATTTCGAGGACGAAATTCTTTTAAGGAGGGTAGATTTATCACTATCACATTTCTAGTTTGAGGGTAATTTTGACATTTTTGGGGTAATTTAAATTTATTAGAATTTATTTGAATTTATGGGAATTTTTAGGAATTATTTTGGAATTGTTTGGATGAAGGTTGACTAGGTTGACTTTGACTAGTTTTGACCCTTGTAGACCAACCTAGAAGCTAACCCTAGTTAGTATGGACTTGGTTAGGTTATATGACTCTAGTCTAACCTAAGCTAACCCTTGGTTTGGTTATTAGACTCTAGTTAGCAATAGGAATTAGAAAGTCATAAGTCATGACTTATGATTTAGAACCTTTGATAAATCAATTTAAGTCATAGCCTTGTAGATTGGCCCAAAGCCCAAGAATACAAAACCCTAGCCCTAGACTCACTTGGCCGGCCACCATATCCACCTTGGGAACCCAACTCTATAAATACTCTCTTAGTTTAGGGTTGCCTCTTTTTAGGAAGGATCAAGTTTAGAAAGAGGTTTGTTTCTGTTCCTTTTAATCCATAGAAATTCCTTCTCATGTCCTTTTTCATTCAAATCTCTTCCATTAGGTTTTAATATACCTATACTTGCTGTTATTGGAGTTTTATTTCAGTTTGGTATTGATTTGTTGGATTGGGATATCAATGAGAGGAGCTCAACAAAGGGGGATTTTTCTAGAAGTTCATCTATAGGTAACTTCTTCATTTCTCAATGAAATTTCGATTTCTTTATACATTTCGGAAGCCCTAGGAGTCCCCTAAATGGCTGCATTGGTTTCGTGTCGAGTTTCATAGGTTTCCTGTCCGTTTTGGACACGTATTAGGAACCCACAGTAGGTGTTTGTTGAAATGTCCCAAAGGACATTTCAACCTAATTTCTAGGAAGTTTTTGAATAGGAATCTAGGTTTTGATATTGCTTATTGATTTCTGTTCCTCTGAGGTGGTTATTGTATCGGGTCGTGTCGGAATCGATACGTGGACACGCGGTCGTGCGTACGCGCGCACTGGCAGGTTAATCCCCTGCTACTCGGGCTGGTTTCTGAGCTGGACACGGCACGTCGACCCACGAAAATTGACACATATGTCGTGTCCGTGACTGACACGGGGTCCCCCAAGTGGTTCGACCCCTTGTGTCGTATCGGACACGCATTTGCCTGTGCACGTGTCGTGCACTGTGTGTACCAGTGTTCTAAAATTGTGTTCTTGTGTTAAATTGATTTTAATGCTTTTAAATTGTGTTTTAATTGATTAGATAGATCCTAAATGTGTTGTTAATCTCTGATTATATTAGGTTTACATGTTAGATTGGGTTAATGTGGAAATTTGGGTTTCGAATGATGGAGTAAATGATATGGCTGATACCAATTCCTGATACATTGTTCTGTTGAGGAATCCCTGAATTCATTCCAGTTTTAACTTGTTTTTATTAGTGATTAAATTGTTATTTTAAATCTTGAACATGTGTATTAGTGCATGGTAGATTAGTCTTACATGTTAGAATAGGTTTTATGTGCATCAAATGGATTTCGACACATGAGTTGGATTTCTGAATCCCTGTACACCTGATACTGTTGTGTAACAGTGAAATGGTTTACTGATTGTTCTTTGTTCGATTGGCACAAGGATTAAAACATCATGTATATTTAACTATGATTACTTTATCTAATCAATAGATACCAAGTTTAGGTTGTGAGGGTTCTTTGTTATGTTAAATTGATGAATGAGAAGTTCAAATGTTATTTGGATTTGAAATGTACATTTGATACACTGTTTAGTTCAAAACCTGAGATAAGTTTCCCTATTGAACTAGTCACATGATTCCTTAAACCAAATATCTGAGCATTGATTTCCATTTCTTATTAACCTGGGAATCTATTCATTAAGAACTGTCATTGGCTTTGAGAACTGTAATGTTCTCTTATTAAACTGGGAAATGATTTCCTTCCCTTAAACTAACTTGAATGATCTGTTAATGTGAACCCTTAGGCAAGTATTAGCTCATTGTTTCATGGAAAATGTTAACTGATTATGTGTTTCCAGTTTCCTATACACTGATTTCTTTTCTTTGGCACATGAACACAATGTACACCACTGGGTTTCCTAATACCCTTCACTATTTCTGATTTTTTCTATGCCACTGGTTTCCAGATTTTACATATGTATATATTGCCACTGTTTTCCATATTTTAATTTCATTTAGCTATCACACACATTTGCTCATCCCTCACTCTTCACTCACTCACACACATAGCAGTGACACCATGTTCACTCTTCACACCCCTAACTCTCTTCACACACACATGCCCTCTCCCTATATATCATGTATATATATAAGTTAATAATGTATTATGAATATATAATATATATGAATATCTATTTATGTATGGATATCATATAGATATGTAATGTATATATAGGGTACATAGATATGTGTGTTTAATAACTGGGAATGTGTGATGTTGGTTTGACCGAGTGATTGTGTAGGAGTACTAAGCTAGGCTTGATTAGACTAATGTGGACTAGTTTGACCTAATTTAGACTTGATTGGCCTAGTTTGACCATAGTTGACTTAGGTTTGACTTCTTGGTTGACCAAGGTTGACCAGGAGTTGACTTGGCCTAGATTGACCTAGACTCATGTAGAGTGCATAGTAGAACTTCATTTACCATTTTAGACTTGTTGTGACTTGTGCTGTTCTGATTAGGAGCCAGACACCACTTCTCGGACAGTACTTTCATATTGGACACTCAGATACCAGGCGAGTACATTCTCTGATCATTTCATATCCTGCTTAGAATTATATTCCTGCTTTAGATTACTTTACTTGATGCTGTCACGACATTATCACGAATTAGTACTATATGGATCTCTTCATGCGATGTTATCCCCCTCGGGAGCATCGGGTACATTGTGTCATGTGCGTTTCACTTTCATCATGTACTCCTGTGCTTTCACCATACATGTATACTCTTGTGAATCATGTACTCTCATGTTCACAGAGCCCTCATGTATACTATCATGTGCACCCTTTCATGGGCCCCCATGTGATATCATGTATAATAACATAACCTGCTTAGATCCTTGTGTATTGATTGGGGAAACGGGGGAGTGCTAGTAGTCATGTGAACAATCCCATAGTAGTGTAGATCATGTGAAACTCCTTAGTGTAGATCATGTACAAATCTGTTCTGTTCACATGTGCTATCCTGTACTCTGACTCACTAGCCACTGTTAGTTCTTTACTTATAGTAGATATTTCTATTACAGTTCTCTCTCTGTTTACATACTGTATTCTTCAGTACCTGTATCTTACTCTACTGCATGTTTATATTTTCTAACCTGCTATGAACTGTTGAGATGTACTGTGCTCGCTCCTGTCCTGATTGGACCTGTTGAAAATATTACAGATGACGAGGAGGAGGCCTATTTGGATACCTTTTACGGGGCAGCCCTAGACGACACTTGCGAGCTGGACCCTCAGGAGGACCCAGCTCTAGCTGAGGACATCACCCCCATTGCCTAGACAAGTTTAGTTAGGCTTATCTTATTTTATGTAGTCTTGAGACATGTTTAGCTAGACTTATTTTCTGTTCAGAGATGTTGAGTTGTATATATTCTTTCATTCAGTATCTGAGACCATGTACCTCTGGATATTTGATGAAATTATCTTAGACTACTTTATCATCTATTTTTCCTTGAGTTCTATTTCATATCGTGCTATCTTTTCCTTAGTTGTGATTGAGTTCATTTACTGCTATGTCACCCCCATTCGGGGAGTATAAACTGTTTAGAGATATATTGTTAGATGTAAGTTGACCTAGACAGCGTTCTACCGTCGACACTGCGGCGTAGGCTGGACGTACCCATGTCTCGTGCCTTACTCTAGGGTGCGGGTCGTGACAGTGTCTTGTTAGTGGAACCAAAAATAATATCATCAACATAAATTTGGACTAACAGAAGCGTGCCATTAAGTGTTTTGATAAATAGTGTTGTGTTAACTTTGCCTTTAAAGAAGTTGTGAGAAATGAGCTAAGGCGCTCATACCTAGCACAAGGAGCTTGCTTGAGGCCATAGAGGGCTTTGTGTAGTTTAAAAACATGATCAGAAAATTAAAAATCCTCAAAGCCGAGAGGTTGTTTGACATATACCTCTTCTTTAATAAAACCACTTAAAAAGGCACTTTTGACATCCATTTGAAAAAGCTTAAAATCATTGAAACAAGCAAAAGCGCAAAGCATTAGAATAGATTCAAGACGAGCAATCGGAGCATAGGTTTCTTCGTAGTCATTGCCTTCCTCTTGGTTATAGCCTTGAGCAACCAATCGGGCTTTGTTACGAGTGACGAAACCATTCTCATTAAGTTTATTTCGAAACACCCACTTCGTCCCAATAATGGGATAGTTGTGGGGCTTAGGAACAAGTTCTCAAACATTATTTTGTTCAAATTGATTTAGCTCTTCTTGCATAGAAGTCATCCAAAATTTATCATTAAAAGCATCATTAACATTTTTAGGCTCTATTTGTGAAATAAATGCCACATTTGCACAATGTTCTCATGTAGGATCTAGTGCTAACCCGTGAGGAAGGGTCACCAATAATAAATTCCTTCGAATGATGGGGAACAAATCTCCATTCTTTGGGAAGATTCTCTTGAGGAGGCTCTAGTGATGGAGAGTCATCTTCGGATGGAGTAGTCTCAACTTTATTGCTAGATGAAGGAGTACTGTATCGCCAAAAGAAGATTTTTCCAATCCAAAAGAGATGTCATCAACATCATTTAAGGAGAAAGATGTAGAAGTGTTAAGTTCATCAAAAGAAACATTTATTGATTCTTCGACAACAAGACTTCTTTTGTTAAAAAATACGGAAGCCTTTACTATGCATAGAATAACCGAGGAATATACCTTCATAGGCCTTTTATTCAAATTTGCCTAGGTTATCCTTGGTGTTCAAGATAAAACATTTGCATCCGAAAACTTTGAAATATTCAATAGAAGGAATTTTTTCAAACCAAAGCTCATATGGAATTTTCTTAGAAATTGATCTAATCAAGACTCTATTTATAACATAACATGCCATGTTAACGGCCTATGCCCAAAAATATTGGAGAAGCTTGTATTGGTTTAACATGACCCTTGTCATATCACCAAGGGTCCTATTATTTCTTTCCATAACTCCATTTTGTTGTGGAGTTCGAGGGCATGCAAAATTATGACCAAAACCATTTTTGTCACAAAATCTTTTAAAATCGGCATTATCAAATTCTCCTCCATGATCACTTCTAATTTTGTTGATCATAATGTCTTTCTTATTTTGAACACGTTTACAAAATGCAACAAATTCACGAAAAGTATCGCTTTTACTAGCAAGAAAAATAATCCAAGTAAATCTCGAAAAATCATCAGCTAAAACAAAAGCATAAAAGTTTCCACCAAGACTAGCTACTCTACTAGGACCGAATAAATCCATATGAATAAGTTGAAGTGGTCTAGTAGTGCTTACCAAGTTGATGGATTTGAAAAAAGATTTTGTCAACTTACTTTTCTCACATTCTTCACATACCATGTCTTTCTTGAAAGAAATGCTTGGGAGTCCTCTAACAAGCTTCTTGCTGGATAGTCTGGAGATGGTGTCTATGTTGGCGTGTCCAAGTCTCATATGTCAAAGCCAACTCTCATTATTCTTTGCTGCTAGACACCTGTCATTGTTAGTGCTTTCAACAAGATAAAGAACATAAATATTGTTTTCTCTAATGCCTTCATACACAGTAGAGCAACTAGTACTATCAGTGATGAAGCACTTGTGTTTAACAAAGTTGATATTGTAGCCATTATCCATAAGATGGCTAATACTAAGAAGTTATGCTTGAGATTTGTGACAAGACAAATATGTTTAATGCAAGGATAAGGAGGGGAGTCGATATTACCATTTACTATGATATACCCCTTTAGATTGTTGCCGAATGATACGTGTCCTTCTTTCTTCATCGATAGTGTTACAAAGAGTGAAGCGTCACCTGTCATGTACCGTGAACAACCGCTATCGAGAATCCATTTGCTCCTAGCATGCGAAGAAGGGTTCACCTATAACATAAGTTGGAGGTGAAGAATTAGGTATGTTTACAAAAATAAAAGTTTGATTACAAACTAAGAAAAGAGTACAAGAGTACAATTGATTTCTGGGAAAGTACAACTATAGGAACTAATCAGAAGACGATCACTTTATTCCTTGGACGATGTGATATCGAAGACACAAGCCTCTAGAGGATGCCACAACACTTTTGCAGAAGATTATGATCCTTCGTGATGCCATGAGACTGATTTGAAACTCTATTTATAGAGTTCTTAAAATAACTATTTAGCAATTATTCTGGGTTGTCCGCACTTCAGGTTGCATGCCTCATGTTCACTTGCGCGAGCGGTTGTACTAACTATTGTGGATGCATGGCATTGTTTGATTGAAATGTGCGTGGTCATAGAAAGTGTAGTGGGTACGCTCTGCGAAATTGGTGGCATGCGCGCCACGTCACCTTGCTCTGGATACTGTTCGATCACCTTGTGCGAGCTTCACCAGGTTGCACGGAGGCACAATTTAACAACTTGCACGAGCGGTTGTACCAACTGCTGTGGACACGTGGCATTGTTTGAATGAGATACGCGTGGTCATGGACAGTATAGTGGGCACGCTCTACGAAGTTGGTGGCTTGTGCGCCACGTCACCCTGCTTCTAAATAAAATTTGATCAGGTGGCGCCAACTAGCCAGGTTGTGCATGGGCACAACTCAACAACTGGTGCCTTTGACTGGATATTTTGTGCTGTACAGATTAATTTTCGTGCCTCACAATGACTTGCGCGAGCCAGCTGTCAGCATTAATTACATGCTGACAAAATTTTCTCGAGCACCACATTGCACAGGATTCGAATAAATTTTCCTTAATATGCGTGTTGTCAGTTGTCAGGCAATGATGATGTTGTTACAGCTTTTCGAGGAAGTACGCCACGTGGCGCTCGTGCAACCTAACTCCTGCGCAACCTGATGTTGGTACAACCTGATATTGCGCAACTTGATGTTGGCGCAACCTGATGATATGACTTCAGGAGCGGCGTAGTTTGATTTTTAGCCTCTACAAGACCCCCTTCAATGTTTTCGAAACTTGAAAATACTTCAAAGTTTTGAAATACTTTGAATCATGCTTATTTTGTCTGGGTTGCGCCAGTCAACTCGAGCCCGATTCTTCAGCATAGATTGCGTAACTGTTTGGGCTATAAATAGCCGTACACTTTGGGCCTTTCATTCTTTACACACAAAGTGATTTCTTAAAACCCTACCTCCTTCTCTTCTTCTCGAGCTTTTTTCGACCACCGACGTGATTCCTCGAAACTCTGTCTCTTCTACCTCTAGACTCAGAAGTTTCTTCGACAAACTCAAATGGTGCCCAGGAGATTCGATGTTAAGAAAGGAAAGGGCTTCGCTGAGCCTTCATCATGCAGAGAGCAGCGACGTGTGTGTCAGTACGTTCCGCCTTCGTCACGACGAGAGACTGTCAACCCGGTCATGGAAGGTGGGCATTTTGATCATTGATCCATGTATCGATCAGATCAACCAAATCCATTTTAGGGTTTCTTGGTTTGATCTTTTCATCGTTCACCTTCTTTTTTTAGAGTTCGGTTCACCTTCTGACTCGCGCCACCCTTTTTAAGGTTTGGTTGTTGTCACACACATAGTATTCAAACTGTATTATGTGATGTGGCGCATCAAAGAAGTTGCGCTGTGCCATATAAAATGTGGCACAACACAGATGTTGCGCCATACAAAATATGGCGCAACACAGATGTTGCGGTATACAAAATATGGCACAACACAGATGTTGTGCAACATAAAATGTGGCACAACACAGATGTTGTGCAACATAGAAGTCTCGGCACAACCTATAATTTTTTTTACAGATTTGATCATTGCACTCTGTAAACTCACTAACTTCTTCTCGTTCACTTCTTGCAGGGAATCGGTTGGCAAGATTCTTCAGAACTGGTATCGGTGATCTTGGATACAATGGAGCTGAACCACTTTGACACATATATCAAAGAGCTCAGAACTCTTTATGTTTAAAGGGGCTTCCTCGAGATGGTAGGAAGGGCCTTTATACATGAGAGTTGGATTGGAGACACAGAACTAGGAACCGTATTACATGGGTGATCTCATTCCTATTTTTCACGAAGGGTCATCTTTTCTCCACCAGTTGTATTGACAGCAGCTTGTCTTTGGGCTACTGTACTCTGTCGTTCTCCTCTCGTCTTTCTGAGAGAGAAAACCAGAGTAGATTCCGTTGCTTTGCTTGTTGCTTCAGGTCGAGTCAACACGGAACTGGCGCCAACAAGAAGATCCAAAGATGTAATAGACCTCCATTTGTTTATATTTAGAATAAAAATCCAAGATGTAATAGATTTTCATTAAGATGTATCTATATTTTTGAAGAAGTAATAAAGAATGATTTTTCTCTCCTTTATGACTTGTTGTGATGATATAGAAGATAGAATCCAGAGGTAATGTGGACGTGAATTCATTTTTTATTGATGATCTTCAAGTCAGCTGGAACTCAAAGATAGGGTATCATGTCTAAAAAGACGATATCTGTAATAATACAGATTTATCATAAAGATAAGATATCTTTTTTTTAAAACAGATGGGTTTCAAAAGACAGAATTGATAATTTGGATGGACTCCACGAGGGATTTTGAGTATTTTATTATTTGTGACTTTATTTACGAGAAAGTAAATAAACGATAATAAATATAGGCCTAAAAAGATTGATGAGTGAATAAGCATGCCTTTTCAAAGAAAGGTCGTTTCGGTTCTCGAGACAGAGAATAAATGAAGACTTCTTCACGAGATGAAAGGAGATGAATGAACGAACATGCCTTTTTGAGGAAAGGTCGCTTCGGTTCCCGAGACAGAATGTTTGGCCTTTCTGTCTATAAATAGTGCAAAACTTTTGAGAATGTTATCCACACCTATCGCAAATGTCTTCCGAAGATGCACCCAAGGAGGCTGAGGCCATCCTAAAGATCGAAGCTGCCATCGACACTCATTCCGACGAGCCTTCGCCACCCGTTCGGCCAGAAGTGGAAGAAAGCTCGGCTGTTCCTGAATCAAAATAGGACATTCTTGCCAAACTGGTGGAGCCTGGAAGTACTGCCGAGGAAGAAGCTCTGAGGAAGGCTGCTTGTGAACTACTGGTGTCGTCGGACAATAATGTCTTCGAGCTTCTTGCGAAATATGTTTTTAATCAAGAGGGCTCTGGTCCTCGTTAATTTTATGTATTTCCTTCTGTCTGAGTTATGAAATAAAAAGAACTTTTATTTACATTCTGATTCTCTATGTTGATATCTTTTTGTCTTCAAACATGATATTTCTTGAGAAGTTTGCCATTAATGGGCATCATGGCGACTCGATCATCCATAATAGTCAATTGATAAGTTCCGTTGGAGAAAACTTTGCTTACAACGTAGGGTTCTTCCCACTTCGCTTCGAATTTGCCTTTGCTCATGTGTGTCATAGTCATAGGACGTCTGATGGTTAGAACTAGTTCTCCTTTCTGAAATGTTCGGACTTTGACTTTACGGTTGAAGGCTTTTGATAGACGAGCTCGGTATAACTCAATATGTTGTTGAGGTATGAGCCATTTCTCGTCAAGTGCTTCAAGCTCCTGAAGTCTCAGACGATCATTATTTTCGGTTGTGAGTTCATTGGCAATAGCAATCCTTAGGAAAGGGATCTGGATTTCCAATGGTAAGACGGCCTCGCATCTATATACCAAAGAGAAAGATGTGCAGCCTGTAGGAGTACGTACAATAGTATGGTAAGCCCACAGACATTCTCCAACATTTTCACTCCAGTTTCGTTTATTTCTATAAACAAACTTCTTGAGGAGTTTGATGATGGCCTTGTTAAATGCTTCTGCCAACCCATTAGCTGCAGGATTGTAAGCTGTAGAAGCAATATTATTGATCTTGTTGTCATCGTAAAACCGAGTAAATTTTTGACTGATGAATTATGGTCCATTATCATGAATGATTCGTCGAGGAATGCCAAATCTGTATATCACATGATGTTTAATAAAATTGATAACACTGCTTGTCTAGACCTCAGCTAGAGGTATAGCTTCAGTCCACTTTGAGAAATAATCAGTTGTGGCCAATATGAACCGATGCCCTCGAGACGAGGTAGGATTAATAGGACCAATGACATCCATATCCCAAGCTTTAAAGGGCCATAATACTGTCGTCGGGTGAAGAAATTCTGATGGCTGATGGATGAAGTGAGCATGGATTTGACATGCTCAGCACTTCCTTGCATACTAGATTGCATCAGATACCATTGAGGGCCAATAATAACCCATACGGCGAATATGATCCTGTAGTTTAGGACCAGGTTAATGTGCGCCACAAATACCGTTATGAGCTTCACGAAGTATTTGTTTTGCTTCCTCTCCTACGAGACAACGTAGGAGTAAGCTGTCAAATGTTCGTCGGTAGAGTGTCTTTGTAGCATGATTATAATAGAATCTGAGTGACCGCCACCGAATTGTTGTAGCCTCCTTAGGATCTTCGGGTAAGATATTATGGACCACGAAGTTTATGAAAGGAGTCCTCCAATTCTCACTGATAGTACAAACTTCAACCGAATTATTGAATTCCATGTTTGAATTATTGACTTCAATATTTAAGTTATTATCGACGCAAAATAACTCTCTATTAGTGATGATGATCATTTGTTGCCTTCTTACTGGAATTGCTAACACTGCTGCAAGATTAGCAAGTGCATCAGCCTCTGTATTACACGCTCGGTGTACATGCTCGATGAAGAAGCCTTTCAATAAAGTAGCCATCCTGATCGCTGCATCATGATATGGGACTAGATCTTGATGTCGAACTTCGTACGTGCCTCTAACTTGGTTGACAATCAGTTTGGAGTCTCCGTAAACTTCAAGATACTCAATATCTAATTGTTTAGCCAATTGGAGACCAATGAGCAGAGCATTGTATTCAGCCACATTATTGGAACATGACTCATCTAAAGAATAAGCTCTTTGAATAGCTAACCCTTCTGGTGAGACGAGGACGATTCTAACTCCAGCCACAATAGCACATTTTGGTCCGATTCTGGATGCACCATCAAAGAATAGATGCCATTTTCTTCTAAAATCATGTTGGACTCCAAAGTTTCGCCTGGAATCTCGTCATAGAGTCTAGACGTTTCGGGAACTGGATAAGCTGCCAGAAAGTCAGCAAGGGCTTGACCTTTAACAGACTTTTGAGGAACATAAACCATATCATATTGTGCTAACAATATGGCCCATGTTACAAGCCTGAAATTGAGTGTACTGGACTTCTTCATCAAGACCCGGAGAGGGTTAACTCTAAAAATAACATGAATAGTTTGGCCAGTGATATAATGTCTCGTCTTTTGAACAACAAACATCAAAGCTAGACATTCTTTTTCCACTGGGGTGTATCGATGTTCAGCTCTAATCATTGTACAACTAAGATAATAGATAGCCTGTTTATGACCTTCTTTATTCTTTTGAGCTAATAAAGCACCTAGTGAATGGTCCATTGCTCGAACATACATCAGGAAGGGTATTCCTAAGACTTGAGGCACTAGAACTGGAGGGTTCATTAAGTACCGCTTTATGTCTTCAAATGTTTGTTGACATTCTTCAGTCCAAATAAAAGATATACCTTTCTTCATGAGTTGAGTGAACGGTCTACAACGTCTAGAGAGATTTGAGATGAATCTCCTAATGTACGCAAGCCGCCCCTAGAATCCTCGTAGCTCTTTTAGGTTGCATGGAGGATACATCTCTTGAATGGCTTTGATCTTCTCGGGATCAACGTGTATACCTTCAGAGGTAATGACGAATCCGAGAAATTTGCCACTAGAGACTCCCAGGAATGACTTGGTGGGATTCATCTTGAGTTGATGCTGCACATTAGATCAAATATAGTTCTAAAGTCTTGAATGTGGTTTTCTTTTAGACGACTTTTGACAGCAATATCGTCTACATAGCATTCAACCGTCTTTCATAAATGATCATGAAAGATAGTACTCATGGCCCGGTGATAAGTTGCACCAGCATTTTTGAGACCAAATGGCATGACAGTGTAGCAATAGACTCCAAGAGGAGTGTGAAAAGATGTATGTTTCTCATCTTCTGGATGCATCTTGATTTGATTATATCCTGAGAATCCATCCATAAAAGACATTCGTTCAAATCCGCAAGTATTGTCAATCATGACATCAGTGATCGGAAGAGGAAATTCGTCCTTGGGACAAGCTTCATTAAGGTCTCTAAAGTCAATGCAGACTCGAACTTTCCTTATTTTTTTCAAAACTGGGACTACATTAGCCACCCAATTTGGATGTTGTTCTTCTCTGACGAAACTGCAGGCGATGAGTTTCTTAACTTCAGCTTCTATGGCATCCATCATGTCAGGTTGAAATCGACGTTGTTGCTGCTTGACTGTCTTCGCATTTGACCGAATGTTGTGCTTATAGGTAGCGATCTGAGGATCCAATCCCGGCATGTCTTCATAGCTCCAAGCGAATACATTAATGTATTCCCTAATAAGTTGGGTCAGTTCTTGTTTATCAGCTCCATGGAGGCTTTTGCTGACGAATATTGGTTTTGGGGAAGTTTCATCTCCAACATTGACTTGAACCAACTAATCTTCAGTAGGTGGCTCACGTTGCTCAAAGCGAAGCTCTCATTGAGTATCCATCCTTTGTACCCAAGGATCAGATTCAGAGGCTTCGGCAAAGTCTTCGTGTCTTCCGAAAATTTGGCAGTTACCATATTGGAAGATAGAGTCACTCGATGGACGTGCCCTATACTGGTGTCTGAATCCCATGAGACAGAATCAGAAGAGTTAGATCGTTCTTCTTCATCGGATTCGGAGGCTTATGGAGTCAGAATTGGCGAAGTATAACCCAATTTCTGCTTTATTTTGTTGTAATATTGTTGTGATTTTCTTTTTGGAGCAGGAATACGAATAGGAGTTCGTCTTCCCTTACCACCATTGAGACCAGCTTTAAAATTATAGCCTATCATTTGAATGATATCTTTTGATTGCTGACTATAACGACGTAGTTGAAGTCTTCCGTTATCGTGATTTTCTTCTTCACTATCGGACATAATCTTCTGTTCTGTTCCTTTACTAAAAAGTATAGGAAGTTCATCTTTCTTTCTTGAGGAAACTAAGAAGAAGGAGTCATGCATTGGTTCGAGCAATACTTTGTCTTGGTAAGCTTGAACTGCTCCTATGGTAAGTGGTTCAAAGTTATCTAACATTTTAAAATAACATCGAGTATAATAAAAAAATCAATATATTGTAAAGGAGATGCTATTTTATTGATTTGTACATCATCATTTACAACATGATTCTTAGCCGTAATAGAAGGTTTAGTAAGGTTGATAACCAGAGGAGGAGAAGGAGGATTCTTAGCCTTAACAGAAGGCTTAGTAAGGTTGATAACCAGAGGAGGAGAAGGAGAAGGAGAAGGTGAAGGTTTGTTACGACGAAGGTTGATAACCAGAGGCTCGGAAGGGGTAATCTCCTTTTGTTCCCTTTCTACAGCAGGAGGCTGTTTGTTATGAGAGGAAAGATATACAGTCAACGTCTGAGAAGAAGAGGGACGAGTAGTACGTACTTTGACGAGGATCATGAGAACATCTTTTGAAGTATCTTTTTGATCTTCCTCACTATCCATCGCCAATACAACCTTCATGAACTCTTCCTTGTACATCCGAGAGTCAGTATAATACGCTTCAATGCCCCTGAAAGGATTTAAGTTGGTTACTTCCTTCTGAACCTCTCCATTGAAATCTACATATTTAAAGCATTGATGTAGAGTGGATGGTACAACGTTATGCTCATGCAGAAAGGGTCTTCCTAGCAAAGCATTATAAGAGCCATGATTATCGATCACGTAGAAAGTAACCTTTGTACGAAGATTTCCTATTTGAACCTTCAGACGAATCTTTTCCAGAGGTTCACTTCTTTCAGAATTGAATCCTAAGATTGTCGTGATGGTTGTTGAAAGATTGTGTACATGAATCTTTAATGCATCTAGTAGAGTTTTTGGCATGATACTAAGTACAGACCCAGGATCGATCAAAATACGATCAACCTTCATGGTATCGACATATCCCGTGAAGTAGAGGGGTCGGTCATGACGATTATCTTCCAACAGCATATCATCTTGTGTAAAGGTGATGTTGGGTATCAGTTCCATTACACTATGACAATGAAGGATGTTATAGGTTATTCCTCTGGCTTTTTGAAGAATATTAGACAAATATTAGCTTGCATCAAAGCTTCACTCAATGTTTCTCGAGTTTCCTTCGAAAGACGGAGTAGCTCAAAAATTAACAATCTTGCTGGGGTATTAGCCAGCTGAGCCAGTATATCAAAGTTATACGCCTTCTCAAGTTCCAAAGTTGGAGTCTTCTTCAATACTTTATCAAAACGGACAAGGATGTTTTCCTTTGTCGACTGTCGTCGGTTTGGAAAGAATTGGTTCTACTGGAGGTGATGAAGCTAATGGAACATTGACAGCAGGAGAAGATGATGCTTGAGGAGCCTTCAAAGCAGGAGTAGGAATTTTTTGACCTTCTGAATAGTCTCTTAAGTAAGGTTTCCCAGATCTGGTGCTCGTTAAAGCTTCTTCTTCGGATATCGGTTCGAAGGACACCATATTACAACTCTTTACCTGGGTCTTGCTTCTGGAAGGTTTCTTTTGGCAAGATGAAGAGTTTGTCCAATAACCCAAACCAACCCAAGATTGGTTGTGAGAAAGACATAGAGAAAAAGGTACAGGATGTCCCTTTCCATGGTTCAAGCCAGAGGTATTTTGTAAATCATATCCCATTTTCGTTATTAGTTCACGAGACTGTGGACTATACAGATGGAAAGCTGGTTGATATTTGGCTTCTGACTTTGACAATGTTGTCTCAGCAGGAAAAGAAGAAGAAGGATTATCTGCTGCCAAGATGAAGGTAGCAGTTAGAGGTGGAAGACAATGTTCACCCAACGAAATCATATGACATGATTTATATTTAGTGGCCTTCTTAGACTTTGTGGAGGAAGACGGTATTTCAAAGTCAGCCACTAAATCTGGATGGATCCACATAATTTCCCCTTTATCAGTAGACAGAGGAACAAGACCATCAGTTCGTGCAGGTAGAAGATTAACAATCTTCAGAGTAGTTCTCGGGATGGGGATAATGTCGTCCTGCACAAGTTGAGCCAAAAAATCTCCAAACTGTAGAGAGACGATGTTAGCCGTTACTATTTTCTTGTCTTGTTGGAGAGTGATTGCACCGGAATTGACCATCTCCTGAATTTTACCCTTGAGCACATAGCATGCTCGAGTTGGATGTCCAGCAATCTTTAGGATGGTCTGTCTTACCAACTTCCTCTGGCCGTTTTGCTTCTGGCAGTTGAAGTTTATTGCTCTTGATTAGACAATCAAAGATACTCATGATATTATCTTCATCAAGAGAGTATTCTTCGTTTGGACGTGGTGCGGTTGGGGTAGATGTTGGCTGACTTACATTGATAGCTAGAGCTTCTTTGCCTTTAAGATTAATAGCCAAAGTCTCCTTGCTCTTACGATTGTTCTGACGGCCACTACAATTTGGTGAAGCATGTTCATCTTTGTCAAGATTAGGCATTTGAATACCTAATTGTTTAAACTTGTCAGCGCTTTCTTCTGCTACTTTAGCGTTCAATATGAAGGAAGGACAGTCCTGGAACTGTGTTGATCCCGTCCACATGTTGATTATAGGCAACAGGTTTGAATTGCAAGTATCTATAGTCAAAGCATCTGGAGTTCCGAGAGGCATTTTGAGTGCTTTACGGCTGTCACGACCCGCACCCGCTTTCCAGGATACGAATGCGTGTCCAAGCAAGCCTATGCCGCAGTGTCGGCGGTAGAACGATGTATAGCCACAATTCTCAAAATCATAAATAATGCTCATTCACAAAATTAATTTAATTTACAATATTCACAAGTTTTACATTTGCAGAAAAATATAAACTCTTACAAATATTGAAATCGTTACAACTCATCTATCTAGCTAGTCTCTAGGTTTTCATCTGCAAGTACGCCTGTCTCCCTAATGCTAAGCGTAATCGCGGCTAACCTGAAAAATGTTGGGTTACCCAGTCAGGATGGAACGAGTACAATTTACTGAATGCAATTCCAATATATGAAAATGACTATAAAGCAGAGGTTAGACATCAATTATATGTTTTGAAAATAAACAGCAAAAAGAAATGAGAAAAGACATAAAATCAATAGCAAGTAAATAAACTAAAAATACCTTCCCAACTGTTAGAAGTACCTTTGATATGTGATCAGTCTGGGACACTACACCGCGAGGTCTACGAGTCTACTTGCACGAAAATAAACAATGTCTACGAGGTCTACTTGCAGAATATAATCAATGTCTATGAGGTCTACTTGCAGAAAATAAACAATGTCTACAAGGTCTACTTGCAGAAAATAAACAATGTCTACGAGGTCTACTTACATAAAAATAAACAATGTCTACGGTCGGATCACACATCCTTGGTACTTCTTATTCCCGACTCAACAATTTAGAATAGAATATAAAATCACATAACCAATGGCCAATCAATGAATTATAGTAAAAATCAATATTGAAAACAGACAATAAACTGTACTCGTCTGTGTTCCTTAGCTGGTGAAACCAATAATACCTTTACATCCAGAATAGTCCAATTACCAAAGATTGATATGAAGAAGTTAGAATTCGTAAGAAAATAAGAATAGATTAGCCATGGTCGAAAACTGACTTAATCAAAAAAGGAAAACAGTTGTTATTATACTAAAATCCAAAAATACTATAATAAAACTATTTATAATACTAATTTAAGCCCAAACGATTTAACTTATAGAAAACCAAGGCTCACAGAAATTATTAAAGCCCAAAGCTATATTTAATTTAAATTCCAAGCAATTAATATAGGCCCAAAAATTAGTTCCAAAAGAAGTTTATGCCAATAGATATAGATCCCCGAGGTCCAAGCCCAATGATTTCAGCCCATAAATATATCTAAATTTGAATGAAATTGTCTAATGGCATATTGCCCAAGGCCAAATTTATTTATATATATAAACCCCAAATATATAAGAGGGTATACCTTATTTAGAAATGCTAATAATATACTCATGCTTTTTATATAAAAGCCTAATAAGGCCCAAAGTGCACCAGAAGTATAAAGGCCTATTGAAAGAATATTATATATATTAGCCCTTTAAAAATAAGCCCACAAATAATAATTAAAAATCCAACCCAAAATTAATTTATACAAATTGATCAATTGGTAATTTCTTAGGGCTCGAGCCCAATATTAAGCCCACTATTATTAAAATAATAATAATTGTCAGATTTAAAAGTAGTTGTTATTCAACCCAAAATAGGACACAATGATTTTAACCATTAGTATTTAAATACTATGGACATTAAGCCCAAAGCCCATAATAAAATCAAAACAAATAAAATAAAACCATTTCATTACTCCTAATGTTACTCTTCTCTACTGTGGTTCTCTTAAGAAACCAACAACCCAAAAGCCCAATATCATAATGCCCATTGTAATTAACAAAATCAAAGAAGGAAATAAAAGACGGGAAAGAGAGAGAGAAAGTCTAATTTGAAGAACTGTGTTCTTCACTTCTTCCCTATGAGAAGAAGAGGGAGGGAGGGAATGTACAGAGAGAGAGAGGGTAAAGGTGTTTAGGAAAAGCTGACCAAGGTCGGCCACTAGCGACGTCGGGCGCTGCTGCCAGCGAGGAAAGGCACGGACGAAGAGATCGATGGCTCCGTTGGTTCTGTCTACCGGCGGCGCTCGACATGAGGGTGGCCGCCCGGCGGATGAAAGTATGGCAAGCCGAAAAGAAAGCAGTGGCATTGTCACGACCCGGTCCCAAATTGTTGGGTCGAATCGGATCATGTCCAGCCTGTACCGTTGTGAGACGGCGACAGTAAGCTGTATCCAGATGCAGGTAATCACAACAACACAATCTATTTTGTCACAATATCTAAATTTCGAATATTTAAAAACTTTGTCCAACAAAATACAACTGAAATAAAACTGGATTAAACTGTCTTTCTATTCAAAACATCAGTCTAGAAAGGAAATAACATCGTCTAGGAAGTTGGCTCGTCAGTCACAGGATCATCGTCCTCCAAGTGGGACTCTGGCAGAACAGCTGGATAAAGCACCGGGTCGTAGTAGCTATTTATCAATAGCTCAGCTTCATCAAAGGAACCTATTGGGGGTGGGGGATCCAGTCAAGAAAGAAGCAAAGTACAATTATGAAAATTTAACAATTTAACTAATAATTAGAAATTTGCAATTTAAACAGTTTGAAATACCTGAACAATATTTTTCAACAATTTTCCACAATTAAAACAATGTGATTTTGAGTATGTAATGCTTATGACAGGCTTGGGTTGTACAATAGTATCCTAGTGATACGATACGGCTTATCCCCGTGTGTAAGAGGGGTAAGCTCGCATAATCAAGATGCAATATGAGGGGTATTGGTCATAATACACTGCACTACTCCCCCAATCCCACAATCAATACAATCAATACTCTAGGAGAGAGTTCCGTGTAGCAATGTGGTTTAATATTGCAATATTACAATTATTAACTAAATTGAAAAATAAACACAACCTTACTTTCCTTTGTTTATGACTAGGTTTGAAGAGTCGGTTCCGAGAAGAAAATCAGACTCGTCCTCGAAATCCTACATTGAGAATCCCGACTTAGCATAAATGAGAAAACCATATCTAGGTGTGCTAGTTACAATCTCTAAAATTGATCCGAGTCAAATTTTATGTTGTTATAAACAAAACACGTTTATCGATGCTATTTCAAAGTTATTAATTTAACGAGGTAAAAGTCAAGTTAACATTTTTATTGGAAAACTTCGCATTTTTCAATTATTTGGCAAAACTTTGTATTTTGTAATATATATATATATATATATATATATATATATATATATATATATATATATATATATATATATATATATATATATATATATATTCAGTTATTTTTCTTTTAATGAGAAAACATGAAATTGTCTAAGTTACAAACTTGAAATCTTATTATTATTAATGTGAGAAAACTCTTATAAATTTTCTATAAAAATAAATATTCAGTTTACCATTTACACGTTACCTACAAAACAACAATCCAGAAAAATAAAAGAAAAACTACCTACTTATTACAGTTCCACAGAAAATAGAAAAGAAACTTGGACTTATGTCCTTACAATTTTTTTTTACATAAATTAATTTAATTTAAAGGTGAGCTCTGAATGCCGCGAACGGTCCAACAGTAGGCCGAAGCCCTGCACCAAAATTATTAACAGCAGTAATCCATTCTAAAAATAATAATAAATTATAAAATGCGTCACAGACTTGGTCTAAACTGTCATATTGCATACTCAAAATATTATCCGAAAGCCAAACTGTTAAATGACAATAGTTGAACTCAAGAAATAAACCGAAAGATTTTCAAATATTTTAGAAAAATCGGGCAGCGTCTCCTTTGTAATCGGGATAACCCAATAATGGGAAAATACAACCAACATATCCCAAACCAGGAATAATGACAACACCAAAATACATAACTGGAAAACCAACTAAAATCCATCTCAAAACCATAAATGTATACATATACCATAAAGAAATCCACATAGTTAAAGCCACCAGCATATGAGTTCCTAACAGAACTCAATCAGAAAAATCTGAAAACTATCGAACTCGAAATTAGAAACAAACCCGACTATTCCAAAACAAATTCGGAAAATCAGATCCAACTCTGAATAGGAACCAGAATATGAAACCAGAAATCATAGCGGAAATTCCAAAATTTAATCGAAACCCAATGAACCAATTTTGATTTAGAAATCAGAACCAACGTCAACAATCGAATCCCATAGCGGGATCGAGACCATGTCATCATCGACACTAAATGGAAGGGACACAGGAACACTGAAGATACCTGGGGTACTCGGCTAGAGCTCTCAGATGAGAAAAGAAGGAAGAAAAGACAAATCCCGTGGTCTCTGGAAAATCCAGAACGGCGTTGGAAACCACAATGAACGTTGGACAGCGTCCGGCGCACGGAGACACCAACGCACACAGGGAAGTGTGCACGGGGCAGCGCTGGAGGAGCGGGGCTCGCCGCTCGGGTCGGAATCGGCGTCGGATGGCACGCCGGAGGGAGGCGGTCGACTCGGGGGAAGCCGCGTGGGTTGCCGGACAGCGGGGCGCAAAGGGGATCGGGTTCGCCGAGGGCCAGCAGGCAGCGGGGGCGCAGCTCAGGCGAAGGGGTCGCCGGCGGGAAGGGCTCGGCTCAGCTCGGGAAGCTAGGGCACGGAAGTGGGTTTTGGTGAGAGCTGAGTGATGGAGAGGGGATGAGGGTTTAAATAGGGGAATTTGGGGGTTACGGGAGAGGGAAGGAGGATTCGGGCGTTAGGGAGTCGAGGGGGTCGGCTACGGCTATTCGGGGAGGTTTCGAAAAGTGAAGGGTTCGGCCGAGCGAACGTTTGAGAAGGAAAGGAAAGGTTTCCTTTCTCTCAGGATTAGAAAATTGAGAGAGAGAGAGAGAGAGAAAGTGAGTTAATGAAAGTAAAGTTAATGAAAGTTTTAAAGAAAATATAAGAATTCTTTTTTTTAATAAAGAAATTGATATTTTTTTTATAAATATATACTAAGGGACTTCCGAATTAACTTCGAAAAACTGAACTTAAGTTCGAGATGAGTTCAGGATGGGTCTGGACCAACATTAAAATCCAGGAATATTAATCTTTCTAAAAAAATACAATTTTCCTAAATTAACATTTAATAATGATTATAATAATAATTAGCTACTAAAATTTACATGTTTGACTAAACACTAAAAATTTTAGAAATATAATTATAAAAATAATACTGAATTAATTAATTAAAATTACGAGTTTCACAACCTTCCCTCCTTAAGAAATTTTGTCCTCGAAATTTAAAGGATAGGGTTAGGAGTTACCTCAGGTCTCAAATAGATACAGATACTGCTCCCGCATCTCATCTTCTCACTCCCAGGTAGACTCGCCTGGGAATTGTGCCGCCACATCACTCTGGCTATGGGCATCACAGAGTTCCTGGTTTTTTTCTCACCTCGGTCTAGAATCGCCACTGGCTTCTCTGGCACTGTGAGGTTGGGTCCAATCTCCAGCTCTGAATGGTCCAAGATGTGGCTCGGATCCGGGATGTAGCATCTGAGCTGTGAAACGTCGAAGACGTTGTGCACGCCTTCAAGATTAGCTGGTAGAGCTAATCGGTATGCTACTTCTCCAATTCGGCTCAAAACTCGAATGGGCCGATGTACCTGGGGCTCAGCTTTCCTGCTCTGCCGAATCTGATAGTTCCTCTGGTAGGGAAATCTTGATGAAGACATTATCTTCTGCTTCGAACTCCAGTGGTCGGCGACTGGTATCAGCCTAATGCTTCTGTCTGTCCTGAGCAATCCTGAGCTTGTCACTAATTACCTTTACCTTCTCTGCTGCATCGGTCACCATTTCAGGTCCAAGCAATACTCTTTCTCCTACGTCATCCCAAGCAAGTGGAGTGCGGCAACGATGTCCATAAAGTGCCTCGAACGGAGTCAAACCAATGCTAGCTTGGTAGCTGTTTTTGTAGGAGAACTCTACCAAGTGCAAGTGGTCTTTCCAAGACCCTCCAAATTCCAAGACGCAAGATCTCAGCATGTCTTCTAGCGCCTGGATGGTTCTTTCTGTTTGTCCATCAGTCTGGGGATGGTAGGCGGTGCTGAACTTCAATCGTGTTCCCAAACTGTCATGCAAGCTCTTCCAAAAATAAGAGGTGAATCTGGTATCTCTGTCAGATACAATACTTACCGGAACTCCATGAATCCGGTAGATATGCTGCATGTACAGTGCTGCCAACTTCTCGGTGGATAGACCAACCTTGAAGGGGATAAAGTGAGCTGACTTTGTCAGTCGGTCCATAATAACCCAAATGTCATCATTCCCTCCTTGGGATCAGGCAGTCCTGACATAAAGTCTATCGTTATGTGTTCCCATTTCCACTCTGGGATGTCTAGCGGCTGCAACAATCCTGCTGGTCTTTGTCTGCTGGCTTTCACTTGTTGACAAATCAAGCATCTAGCCACAAACCTGGATACGTCCTTCTTCATTCCGTACCATCACACTACAGTACGCATATCCCGATACATTTATTAGCTCCTGGATGTATGGAATACTGCGACTGGTGCGCTTCTTGCATCAGCTCATTCCTCAGTTCGCCAGTTGGTACGCAAAGCCTCGTACCATGCCTCAGTGCTCCATCGCTGGCGATTGAGAATCCTTCAAGTGTTCCTGCCAGCACTTGATCTCTGAGTTTGCAAAGCGTCTCGTCTTGAAATTGTGTCTCCTTGACTTTATCCATCAGACTTGAACGCACTTGTAACTGCATCATTGATGATTCAACTCCTGGTACAATTGCTTCTCTTTCTAGCTTCTTTATTTTCACTTCAGGCAATACAATTTCTAGTCCAAGCTTCTCTATGTCTTCCAGCAAATGTCGCTCCTTGGTCAAAAACATCACTATCGGGTATCGACTAAGTACATCTGTAACAACATTAGCCTTACCCGGATGGTACTGCAAGTCGATGTCGAAATCTTTCATCAGCTCTAGCCATCTCCTCTGTCGCATGTTCAGCTCCTTCTGAGTGAAAACATATTTAAGACTTTTGTGGTCTATAAATATTTCCACTCTCTCTCCATAGAGATAATGCTTCCACAGCTTCAGTAAAAATATAACTGCTGCAAGCTCCAAATCATGCGTAGGATAGTTCTTCCCATGAGTCCGTAATTGCCTAGATGCGTAAGCAATTACTTTCTCGTGTTATTGAGGAACACAACCCAATCCTTCACCAGAAGCATCACTGTAGATTGAGAAACCGCCGGTACATGCGGCTAGCGCAAGTATCGGTGCCGTTGTAAGTCTCTTCTTCAGTTCCTCAAATGCTGCCTGGCAAGCTTCAGTCCATACAAATTCTTCATTCTTTCTGGTGAGCTTCGTCATCGGCTCAGCAATCTTGGAAAAATCCTTCACAAATTTTCGGTAATAGCCAGCTAAGCCCAAGAAACTTCTGATTTCAGCAACTGAACTTGGTGTACTCCACTTCTCAATAGCAGCTATCTTCTTTGGATCCACCGAAATTCCTTCTCCTGTGACAACATGGCCCAGAAAATCCACCTTGTCTAAGAAGAATTCATATTTAGATAGCTTACCGTAGAGCTTCTCCTTCCTTAAGGTTCCCAGAACTTTCCTCAGGTGCTCTTCATGCTCTTCTTCGGTCTTTGAGTAGATCAGGATGTCATCGATGAAGACAACAACAAACTGATCCAGGTATTCATGGAAGACCTTGTTTATGAGGTTCATGAATACCGCAGGACATTCGTCAATCCAAACAGCATGACCAAAAATTTATACTGACCATATTTGGTGTTGAACGCCGTCTTTGGAATATCCTCCTTCCTGACCTTGATTTGATGGTAGCCAGATCGAAGGTCTATCTTTGAGAACACCTTAGCTCCACTGAGTTGATCAAACAGGTCATCGATCTGGGGTAGAGGATACTTGTTCTTGATGGTGATGTTGTTCAGCGCCCGGTAGTCGATGCACATCCGTACAGTTCCGTCCTTCTTGGGTACGAACAAGACTGGTGCTCCCCAGGGTGAAGCTCCATCTCTGATAAATCTAAGGGCCTTCAGCTCATTGATCTGGTCCTTCATTTCCTTGGCCTCCTTAGGGTTGACTCTGTAGCATCTCCGAAAAATAGGGGCAGAGCCGGGAACTAGGTCGATGGTGAATTCTACATATCGATCTGGGGGTAATCCTGGAAGACTATCAGGGAAGACATCCATGAATTCTGCTATGATAGGGTGAGGAGGTCCAGATTCTTCGATGATAAAGGAGTAAGTAATAACCTCCATATCTTTCGGAGCTCGAGAGATTTCAAACTTTGTCTCTCCAGGTGGGCTGAAGACTACACATCGTCTGTGACAATCTATCAGCGCATGCTGCTTACTTAACCAGTCCATTCCTAGGACTACATCATAGTTAGGTAAGGGCATCACAAGTAAAGGTGCTAAGAAATTGTGTCCTGAGATAGTTATAGGGCAGTTACAGGTCTCAGTGATGGGTATGGGTCCACCACCGGTCATAACTCTACATATCTTTTTGCTAAATCCCGTAACTAGGTGGTGTGCAGAGATGAATTTTGATGATATGAAACTATGTGATACACCCGAATCAAATAATGCTAAAGCAGGATGTGAATGCACATAAATGAAACCTGCGATGACATAAGCGGTAGGTTCCTACTCTAGCTCTTGCTCATCTGCTGTTAGGGCAAAAGCTCGCCCAATTTTCTGTTGGTGTTGCCCAAATTATTGTTGCTGAGTGGGTAGAGGAGCCTTCTGCGATGTTGTTCCAGTCCGGTTGAAGGCCGTGGGGCAATCCCTCACTTGGTAGGTGGCAGACCCATAAACTAGGCAGTGTCCAAGCCTCTTCCTGCAGATGTTCGACTGATGTCCTGGCCTCTTACAGAAATCGTAGACAGGAATCTGCTTCTGAGGCGCTCTGTCATTGGTCCTTGCCTGATGGTGCTGCTATTGGTGGTGAGAAGGCCTGTTGTTATTGTTGTGGTTAGGCCTCTTCTGGTTACTCTGGAAATTGCTAGTTCCAGAATACTCCCTCTTTGAACGAGCAGGCTGACTCTTCTCTATATCCTAAGCTCGTATTAAGATCCCCTCATACGTCTTGGCGCCGCTTGCGATCACAGGAGTGCGAATCTCTTCCCTCAGTCCATACCTGAATCTTTCAGCACGATCGGCGGGGTCGACAACCAAGTTCTTGGCAAAGCGACTAAGTTGACCAAACTCGGCCACATATTCTCCAACAGTCATGTTTCCTTGCTTCAGATTCTGGAACTGTCTTTCCATCTCCCGCAAATCTGATGTTGGGAAGAACTTCATGCGGAACAACCTCTTGAAGGTGTTCCAGTCAAGCTGCATGTCCTAGAGTCGAGGTTCATTCCGATACCAGGTGCTCGCTACATCTAGCAGTTGGAGTCCCATAGCTTCAACTTGAAGATCATCAGGAAGTCGAGCAATGCTGAGGAGACGCTCCTTGCTGTCAAGCCATTCGTCAGCATAGATAATTCCCTCGGTTTCCTTGAAAGGTCGAGGGCCCAGCTTCTTGAATTTCTCGATATCTCCAACTTTAGCCGGTCTTGGTTCAGATTGGGCTGCTTCTCCTCTCTCCAGTGCAGCCATAGCCACATTGTGGGCATTCTCCATGCCTTCTCTCATAATTGCCGTCTGTTCGCGATGAGCTTCAGCTTGAGTTCTCTGTGCCTCAAGCACTCCTCGTAGCAGGCCTACGAGGTCGGTGGGGTTCACGGGCACTGGTGGGGCAGCTGGATCGGGCACCACCGCAGGGGCTTGCTATTCAGTCTGGGAAGATGTTGGATCTAACACTTAAGTAGTAGTATAAAATCCACGAGGTGCTGATGCATTATGGGGACGATCGGTCAGCTGCCGGGGTGTAGGATCCGGACTCGATTGAGGAGGTGGGGTGTGATCGGGTGATGACATCCCATCGCCAGCAGGATTGGTCTTGTCTGTGGCCATACTCTGGAAGGTTTAGGATTGCAAAACATAAGCAAGGTAGCCTTCCAGTCTATAACAAATAAAAATATTTATTTATAATATATTTCGGTCCTATGTTGTGACAAATTAATGTTCTAGTGTTCTAAATGTTTCTAGATATGTTTAACTAAGTTTTTGATCAGACCTACATGGGCCAACATGTCACGACCCGATCCCAAATTGTTGGTTCAAATCAGATCATGCCCAGCCTGCATCGTTGTGAGACGGCGACAGTAAGCTGTATCCAGATGCAGGTAATCACAACAACACAATCTATTTTGTCACAATATCTAAATTTTGAATATTTAAAAACTTTGTCCAACAAAATACAACTGAAATAAAACTGGATTAAACTGTCTTTTTATTCAAAACATCAATCTAGAAAGGAAATAACATCGTCTAGGAAGTTGGCTCGTCAGTCACAGGATTATCGTCCTCCAAGTGGGACTCTGGCAGAACAGCTGGATAAAGCACCGGGTCGTAGTAGCTATTTATCAATAGCTCAGCTTCATCAAAGAAACCTATTGGGGGTGGAGGATCCAGTCAAGATAGAAGCAAAGTACAATTATGAAAATTTAACAATTTAACTAATAATTAGAAATTTGCAATTTAAACAGTTTGAAATACCTGAACAATATTTTTCAACAATTTTCCATAATTAAAATAATGTGATTTTGAGTATGTAATACTTATGATCGGCTTGGGTTGTACAATAGTATCCTAGTGATACGATACGGCTTATCCCCGTGTGTAAGAGGGGTAAGCTCGCACAATCAATATACAATATGAGGGGTATTGGTCACAATACACTACACTACTCCCCCAATCCCACAATCAATACAATCAATACTCTAGGAGAGAGTTCCGTGTAGCAATGTGGTTTAATCTTGCAATATTACAATTATTAACTAAATTGAAAAATAAATACAACCGTACTTGTCTTTGTTTATGACTGGGTTTGAAGAGTCGGTTCCGGGAAGAAAATCAGACTCGTCCTCGAAATCCTACATTGAGAATCCCGACTTAGCATAAATGAGGAAACCATATCTAGGTGTGCTAGTTACAATCTCTAAAATTGATCCTAGTCAAATTTTATGTTGTTATAAACAAAACACGTCTATCGATGCAATTTCAAAGTTGTTAATTTATCGAGGTAAAAGTCAAGTTAATATTTTTATTGGAAAACTTCGCATTTTTCAATTATTTGGCAAAACTTTGTATTTTGTAATATATATATATATATATATATATATATATATATATATATATATATATATATATATATATATATATATATATATATATATATATATATTCAGTTATTTTTCTTTTAATGAGAAAACATGAAATTGTCTAAGTTACAAACTTGAAATCTTATTATTATTAATGTGAGAAAACTCTTATAAATTTTCTATAAAAATAAATATTCAGTTTACCATTTACACGTTACCTACAAAACAACAATTCAGAAAAATAAAAGAAAAACTACCTACTTATTACAGTTCCACAGAAAATAGAAAAGAAACTTGGACTTATGTCCTTCCAATTTTTTTTTTACATAAATTAATTTAATTTAAAGGTGAGCTCTGAATGCCGCGAACGGTCCAACTGTAGGCCGAAGCCCTGCACCAAAATTACTAACAACAGTAATCCATTCGAAAAATAATAATAAATTATAAAATGCGTCTCAGACTTGGTCTAAACTGTCATGTTGTATTCTAGCTAATGCCTCAACGTCCGGAAGTTCCGGTTTCGTTTGTATTTCGCTAGTACCCAAAATATTATCCGAAAGCCAAACTGTTAAATGACTATAGTTGAACTCAAGAAATAAACCGAAAGATTTTCAAATATTTTAGAAAAATCGGGCAGCATCTCCTTTGTAATCGGGATAACCCAATAATGGGAAAATACAACCAACATATCCCAAACCAGGAATAATGCCAACACCAAAATATATAACTGGAAAACCAACTAAAATCCATCTCAAAACCATAAATGTATACATATACCATAAAGAAATCCACATAGTTAAAGCCACCAGCATATGAGTTCCTAACAAAACTCAATCAGAAAAATCCGAAAACTATCGAACTCGAAATCGGAAACAAACCCGACTATTCCAAAACAAATTCGAAAAATTAGATCCAACTCCGAATAGGAACCAGAATATGCAACCTGAAATCACAGCGTAAATTCTGAAATTTAATTGAAACCCAATTAACCAATTCTGATTTAGAAATCAGAACCAACGTCAACAATCGAATCCCATAGCGGGATCGAGACCATGTCATCATCGATACTAAATGGAAGGGACACAGGAACACTAAAGATACCGGGGGTGCTCAGCTAGAGCTCTCAGATGAGAAAAGAAGGAAGAAAAGACAAATCCCGCGGTCTAGGGAAATTCCAGAACAGCGCTGGAAACCACAATGAACGCTGGACAGCGTCCGGCGCACGGGGACACCAACGCACACAGGAAGGTGCGTACGGGGCAGCACTGGAGGAGCGGGGCTCGCCGTTCGGGTCGAAATCGGCGTCGGATGGCACGCCGGAGGGAGGCGGTCGGCTCGGGGGAAGCCGCGCGGGTCGCCGGACCACGGGGCGCGAAGGGGATCGGGTTCGCCGAGGGCCGGCGGGCAGCGGGGGCGCGGCTCAGGCGAAGGGGTCGCCAGCGGGAAAGACTCGGCTCAGCTCAGGAAGCTAGGGCACAAAAGTGGATTTTGGTGAGAGCTGAGTGATGGAGAGGGGATGAGGGTTTAAATTGGGGAATTTGGGGGTTACGGGAGAGGAAAGGAGGAGTCGGGCGTTAGGGAGCCGAGGGGGTCGGCTACGGCTGTTCGGGGAGGTTTCGAAAAGTAAGGGGTTCGGCCGAGCGAACGTTTGAGAAGGAAATGAAAGGTTTCCTTTCCCTCAGGATTAGAAATTTGAGAGAGAGAGAGAAAGTGAGTTAATGAGGGTAAAGTTAATGAAAGTTTTAAAGAAAATATAAGAATTCTTTTTTTTAATAAAGAAATTGATTTTTTTATTAATATATACTAAGGGACTTCCGAATTAACTTCAGAAAACTGAACTTAAGTTCGAGATGGGTTCAGGACGGGTCTGGACCAACATTAAAATCCAGGAATATTAATCTTTCTAAAAAAATACAATTTTCCTAAATTAACATTTAATAATGATTATAATAATAATTAGCTACTAAAATTTACAGGTTTGACTAAATACTAAAATTTTTAGAAATATAATTATAAAAATAACACTGAATTAATTAATTAAAATTATAGGTTTCACAGGCTTTGCCGAAGTTGTCGCCTCAATGCCAGCAAAGTCGAGCGGTCATGGTAGACAGCCAGAACGAGAGTCGCAGAAGCGAGGGGACGACGTCGGGTCGAGGAGGGCGAGATACCAACGTTGTGATCGAAATCAGCTACTGGCGGCGCTGGATGTTGGGAGCACATCGGCGGAAAGGTTCGACCCGCGGACCATGGGCTCGCAGCGGTCGTGAACAGCTGCACGCAGCAACAACGTTCCTCAATCAGGGAAGATTGGCGACGACAGTATTCAAGCACCGGCACCGGTGGTAGGATGATGATAGGACGAAGCCATCGGCGGAGGAGGTCCTCGTCGACGAGGGCACGGGGTATTCGCGGCCAATGGCGGAAGGGTGTATGGTTCAGGCGCCGACGATGCTCGTGCGGAAATAGCGAGATGGAAGTCGGAGTCGTTGCTGGCGGGTCTGTGCAGAGGTGGACTTGGCTCGGTAGGGGTTTTACTATATTTTGTATCTGGTTTGGATTTATTCTTTATCGTGTCCGATTTGGGGTCAGATACGGAGATGGAAGGGGCTCTGTGTATGGTGGTGGTGAGATTTGGTTTGTAGTGGCGGAGGTGTTTTGTATTATCTGGGCTGCTGTGGAGGAACTATCGTGTGATGGTGGGGGAATGAAGGATATGATATTGGCGGGGTCGTGGTGGTAGTGAACGGAGGGAGGCGATGGAAGACGGTGCAGATGCTGGTGGGTTTGGAGACTGTGATGGTCGTAGCCATGGGGTGGTCACGGCTGCTGTGGTGGTGGCGATGATACTGATGATGATGAATGATTTTCTTTAAGTGGTCATACCTACCCGCGACAGAGAGAGCTTGTGGTTTGTGGAATTTCTAGTTATCTGTGTTGAGAATTGTTTTGTTTGTGGAAAAATCGGTTCTCCTTAAGTAGAAGGAGCCCGATATTTAAGTCCTAATTAGATAAAGTTAAGAATTCTGTAGGAGTTTTGAGATAAACCTTCCCTTTTGTTTAAATCAAAAATACTTTTAAAATCAACATTAATCCAATCACAATCCATTTAAATTAATGCTCGATATTACCACGTAATTTAAATCATATGAATTTAAATCTATATCAAATAAATGATCGACATGATATTTTTAAAATAATATTTAGTATTTATTAAAATAAATTAAGTCATATATTTTCAAACCAAGGCAATAAATATTTAAAATGCATTTTCAGTAATCCAAAAATTCTATTTAAAATATTTTTAACAAATATTTTTATTAATAGCAATTATTTATGTTTTTCTAAAACCACCTTCAAAGTCCATATTTAGAAAGTCCAAAACTTTACATCTTTCGCAATACAAAATAATTGATTTCGAGAATAATTTTTTTTTAAACCAAATAGTATTTTTCAAACCATAAAGTTTAAACTAGTTTTGAAATACTACACAAACTAACGTTTATACATTTCAAAGATGATTTATTTCAAAATACGAAAAATAGAGTAAATAAATAAAATTTTGAAAAATTCGGGAAGAGGGGTTACAAATCTACCCACCTTTGAAATAAATTTGTTCTCGAATTTAAGGAATGTCTAGGATAGATAGGCTTGATATGTCGGAAGGAAATTGTAGTAACAAAATGATAAAATTCGTATTGACTGATAAGATAAGATCAAGGATAACAAAAATTTCTTAATAATAAAAATATTAATTAAAGGAAGGATGGAAGTGGAAAGTAATAATAATAAATAGAAGATAGGGTTTGATGTTAGAATCTTAGGCTATGGTTTTGATTCATAAAAGGTTCCAAGTGTTCTGGAAAAAAAATTTGACACAAACTAATAATGATCTCAAGAACAATTCACAAATCGAAGCCTCTATCCACCTTAGAAGTATTCTTCTTAAAATTTGAAGGGCACGATTAGTCGTGATTAAGGATATAAGAAATAATATGATCATTGATCAAAATGGATTAGATCGTGAATATAATTGGACTTTAAGAAAAGATAACACGTGGCACGAGTATAGCCAAAGGGTCTAGTCACAATGGTCAAGGATATAATTAAAAGATGATTCGCTAAACAAGAAAAAGGTTAGGCACTATTAACTACTGTTGAAATTATATAGACATGGTCAACAATCAAAATTTAGACAAAATCTAAACTTGGTTAGAATGCAACTAAGTTGCAGTCACAATCAATGTTAATCATGCAACTCATCCAAGCATTATCAAAATTAAAAAAAATTAGCGCAAGCATGAATGGGGTCAAAATAGTCACGATCATAGTGGAATAAAAATCTAACATTAGCAGTAATTGTTTTAAAACATAGACACGATTATGATTATAGTCAAAATAGTTTAGTCGTGATCAAATTTGTTTAGTAACGATCAATTAGTGAAGCAAAACTGTCTAGGCATGACTATAGAATCAAACCTAGGAAAGGATACGAATTGACTCGATCGAAATATAATAAAAAGGAGTCTAGTCATGATCGAAATTGTTCAAGGATGATCAAATCCAAAATCGTTTTCGATTTGCTTAAAATATTTATCCACAATTATTTAGGCACGAGTTTAGAATCAAAATCTAGATAAGTTTAGGAATCCAGTCGAAATTACATCAAAAGATGACAATCTGAAAAATAGAAGGATAAGAGAGGAAGGAAGAATTATCGGTTTATTGAGAAGATTGTGACAAGGAATAAGCACAAATCAATTGGAAAACTTAATAGTTATATGCCAATAAGACGTAGTCTCTATGGTATTCGAAACTCGTAAACACAATCGAAGTCATTTTACCGAGAATTTATGCCTCGCCAGTGTACAGCTAGCTACATTAAACCCTTGGTTCCACAACTCAAGCTATGTTGCGGTAACGAATGTCCTATCAACTCTATCTAATCTTGACATAACAACCCAAGGATGAAATAAGACGACCAAGACATAATTTTAATAATGTTCGATCACCCACGCTTACTTGAAATTATTTCAACTTAGGGGTCATGCCACGCCAGTGCGCTGCTGGCTGCAGTGAACCCGCAGTCTCGATAATTCAAATAAGTGATGACATTACACTGTTGTCATGTCATCGCAAGTCATCAAAATTATTCCAACTATATACCCAAGAATATCAAAGGAGTTTAAAATATCATATAAGTTGGTAAAGATAGAAAAAAGTGCAAGTATATGTTCTTCAAGTATAAGATCAGCTTCTTGAAAAGAAAACAATTTGATTAGGATGGATAATGATAAAAAAAAATCTTATAATCCTTATTTCACGGATATTCAACATTCAACGATTGAGTGAAAACTTTTGAATCCAAAAAAACTTAACTCGAGATTAATAGACAATTGAGTGAGAAATTATTTTAAAAATAATTCCTTAGGTCCAAGGAAAGGACATGAGTGATACGAACTTATGATATGGCGATGTTTAGAAAATATATAAGATAAAGTTGTACAAATGATCATGATTAGGGAAAAAATGACCGAAGGCAAAAGAAATATAAACTTAAATTTATATTTCTCTAATATTCAATATCGAGGAAAAATATGTAAAAAGCATTATGTCTACCTATTATGAATATATTTATATACAGGTATATATGTATAGCCTAAGTAAATCCCAAAAATATCATTTTAAGAGAAGGTTATCCTATTTCCAAGTAAAATATAAATTTAAATAGCAACAATAAATATATTATATTCAATATATAATTTATAAAAATTATTCACAATGCTAGGAATGGACTACCAATATATATACACATCTATATATCTACATGGACGTCGTTGGTCGCAATACATGACTACTAGGGCTTAAGTTAGGTTCGGGTCCAGTCCGGGGGGAATTGGTACAACCAGATTTCCTAAAATCATAATATTGCTAAATAACTAATTAAATTCTTTATAGAGGTCAAGTTGCAACTTAGCCTGATTTTTCTAGTTAGGATGCACCTATGGCTCGACCTTCTCTACCATGGCTAGAACATTAGTCAAGGCACACGACTACACTATCCGTGCCATGATTTTTCTAGTCATCTTGTACTCTAAATCTTAACCATGACTAAACCCTTCTATAAATAAAATTTTAAAATCATAATTTATCTCAAATAAATAAAATTTTATTTAAAAAAGTTTCAGGAAGAGGGGTTACAGTCAAGAATTGGATTCCAGGAAGGCCTAAGTTGATGAGTAAATAGTCTACCCACCTTAGGTCATATCGTCGTATCAAAATGTTATAGTGGATCTATAAAAATCTTCCAAGTTATCTAAATTTAATAAATTGCATGGCCTAATCCTTAACTACCCAATAATCTAATTAATAAGGGATTCCTACTCCTAGTCATTCTTCTAAATTAATTCAATCCTAATTGTGAATGAGCATTACCTAGTCGCAGGCTCGCAATAGTACGACTAACTTAAGTACTATCACGAGTTCACATGATTTGTGAAAACCAACCTGCATGGACCACCAAAAAAACTTGTCACGACCCACACCCGCTTTCCGGGATACGAATGCGTGTCCAAGCCAGCCTACGCCGCAGTGTCGGCGGTAGAACGCTGTATAGACACAATGCTCAAAATCACAAATAATGCTCATTCACAAAATTAATTTAATTTATAATATTCACAAGTTTTACATTTGCAGAAAAATATAAACTCTTACAAATATTGAAATGGTTACAACTCATCTATCTAGCTAGTCTTTAGGTTTTCGTCTGCAAGTACGCACGTCTCCCCAATGCTAAGCGTAAATGCGACTAACCTGAAAAATGTTGGGTTAACCAGTCAGGATGGAACGAGTACAATTTACTGAATGCAGTTCCAATATATAAAAATGACTATACAGCAGAGGTTAGACATCAATTATATGTTTTGAAAATAAACAGCAAAAAGAAATGAGAAAAGACAGAAAATCAATAGCAAGTAAATAAACTAAACATACCTTCCCAACTGTTAGAAGTACCTTTGATATGTGATCAGTCTGGGACACTACACCGCGTGGTCTACGAGGTCTACTTACACAAAAATAAACAATGTCTACGAGGTCTACTTGCAGAATATAATCAATGTCTACGAGGTCTACTTGCAAAAAATAAACAATGTCTACGAGGTCTACTTGCAGAAAATAAACAATGTCTACGATGTCTACTTGCATGAAAATAAACAATGTCTACGGTCGAATCACACATCCTTGGTACTTCTTATTCCCGACTCAACAATTTAGAATAGAATATAAAATCACATAACCAATGGCCAATCAATGAATTATAGTAAAAATCAATATTGAAAACAGAGAATAAACTGTACTCGCCTGTAGTCCTTAGCTGGTGAAACCAATAATACCTTTACATCCAGAATAGTCCAATTACCTAAGATTGATATGAAGAAGTTCGAATTCGTAAGAAAATAAGAATAGATTAGCCATGGTCGAAAACTGACTTAATCGAAAAAGGAAAACCGTTGTTATTATACTAAAATCCAAAAATACTATAATAAAACTATTTATAATACTAATTTAAGCCCAAACGATTTAACTTATAGAAAACCAAGGCTCACAGAAATTATTAAAGCCCAAAGCTATATTTAATTTAAATTCCAAGCAATTAATATAGGCTCAATAATTAGTTCCAAAAGAAGTTTATGCCAATAGATATAGATCCCCGAGGTCCAAGCCCAATGATTTCAGCCCATAAATATATATAAATTTGAATGAAATTATTTAATAGCTTATTGCCCAAGGCCAAATTTATTTATATATATAAACCCCAAATATATAAGAGGGTATACCATATTTAGAAATGCTAATAATATACTCATGCTTTTTATATAAAAGCCTAATAAGGCCCAAAGTGCACTAGAAGTATAAAGGCCTATTGAAAGAATATTACATATATTAGCCCTTTAAAAATAAGCCCACAAATAATAATTAAAAATCCAACCCAAAATTAATTTATACAAATTGATCAATTGGTAATTTCTTAGGGCTCGAGCCCAATATTAAGCCCATTATTATTAAAACAATAATAATTGTCAGATTCAAAAGTAGTTGTTATTCAACCCAAAATAGGACACAATGATTTTAACCATTAGTATTTAAATACTATGGACATTAAGCCCAAAGCCCAGAATAAAATCAAAACAAATAAAACAAAACCATTTCATTAATCCTAATGTTACTGTTCTCTACTGTGGTTCTTTTAAGAAACCAACAACCCAAAAGCCCAATATCATAATGCCCACTGTAAGTAACAAAATCAAATAAAGAAATAAAAGACGGGTAAGAGAGAGAGAAAGTCTAATTTGAAGAACTGTGTTCTTCACTTCTTCCCTAGGAGAAGAAGAGGGAGGAAGGGAATGTACAGAGAGAAAGAGGGTGAAAGGGTTTAGGGAAAGCTCACCAAGGTCGACAACTAGCGGCGTCGGGCGCTGCTGCCAGCGAGAAAAGGCGTGGACGAAGAGATCGATGGCTCCGTTGGTTCTGTCTACCGGCGGCGCTCGACATGAGGGCGGCCGTCCGGCGTATGGAAGTATGGCAGGACGAAAAGAAAACAGCGGCTTTGCCGAAGTTGTCGACTCGAGGCCAGCAAAGTCGAGCGGTCATGGTAGACAGCCAGATCGAGAGTCGCAGAAGCGAGGGGACGGCGTCGGCTCGAGGAGGGTGAGATACCAACATTGTGGTCAAAATCGGCTACTGGCGGCGCTGGATGTTGGGAGCACATCGGCGGGAAGGTTCGACCCGCGGAGCGTGGGCTCGTAGCGGTCTTGAACAGTTGCACGCGGCGACAACGTTCGTCAATCGGGGAAGATCGGCGACAATAGTGTTCAAGCACCGGCACCGGCGGTGGGATGATGATAGGACGAAGCCATCGGCGGAGGAGGTACTCATCGGCGAGGGCGCGGGGTATTCGCGGCCAGTGGCGGAAGGGTGTATGGTTCAGGCGCCGACGATGCTCGCGCGGAGATAGCAAGATGGAAGTCGAAGTCGTTACCGGCGGGTCTGTACAGAGGTGGACTTGGCTCGGTAGGGGTTTTACTGTATTTTGTATCTAGTTTTGATTTATTCTTTATCGTGTCCGATTTGGGGTCAGATACGGAGATGGAAGGGGCTCTGTGTATGGTGGTGGTGAGATTTGGTTTGTGGCGGTGGAGGTGTTTTGTATTATCTGGGCTGCTGTGGAGGAACTATCGTGTGACGGTGGGGAAATGGAGGATATGATATTGGCGGGGTCGTGGTGGTAGTGAACGGAGGGAGGCGATGAAAGACGGTACAGATGCTGGTGGGTTTGGAGACTGTGATGGTCATAGCCATAGGGTGGTCACGGCTACTGTGGTGGTGGCGATGATACTGATGATGATGAATGATTTTCTTTAACGTGGTCATACCTACCCGCGACAGAGATAGCTTGTGGTTTGTGGAATTTTTAGTTATCTGTGTTGAGAATTATTTTGTTTGTGGAATAACCGGTTCTCCTTAAATAGAAGGAGCCCGATATTTGAGTCCTAATTAGATAAAGTTCAGAATTCTGCAGGAGTTTTGAGACAAATCTTCCCTTTTGTTTAAATCAAAAATACTTTTAAAATCAACATTAATCCTATCACAATCCATTTAAATTAATACTCGATATTACCACGTAATTTAAATCATATGAATTTAAATCTATATCAAATAAATGATCGACATGATATTTTTAAAATAACATTTAGTATTTATCAAAATAAATTAAGTCATATACTTTCAAACCAAGGCAATAAATATTTAAAACACATTTTCAGTAATCCAAAAATTCTATTTAAAATATTTTTAACAAATATTTTTATTAATAGCAATTATTTATGTTTTTCTAAAACCACCTTCAAAGTCCATATTTAGAAAGTCCAAAACTTCACATCTTTCGCAATACAAAATAAATGATTTCGCGAATAAATATTTTTTTTAAAACCAAATAGTATTTTTCAAACCATAAAGTTTAAACTAGTTTTGAAATACAACACAAACTAATGTTTATACATTTCAAAGATGATTTATTTCAAAATACGAAAAATAGAGTAAATAAATAAAATTTTGAAAATTTCGGGAAGAGGGGTTACAACGGCAGAATCGTTCAATGAAACGTTCAGTAATTTCATTACGTCGTTGTTTGATATTGATGAGAGCAGACATAGTCATTTCGTTGGTTCCCTCATAAAATCATTCCAAGAACATTTGTTTAAAGCCAGAGAAAGAGGTTATACAACCATCTGGTAAACTACGATACCAGTCATATGCTGCACCAGCTAAACAGCCGATAAATACTCTTGTAAGAAGAGCATCATTTGGTTGAAGTTGATCAGTCATTACTTCAAAGTGATTGAGGTATTGACTTGGAGATGTGCTGCCATCAAACAGCATAATAGTAGGGGGTTAGTATTTAGGAGAAAATTGGACTTCTTTTCATTCTATGAGAAGGACTGTTTGATTCCAAGCTTCTGCAAGCCGTTTTTCTGTTTGAAAGCTTCGAATTGAGTATGTAAAAGTTTTACGACCTCATTAGTATTTTCTGATGATTGTGGAGTAGTGGATTGATTTGATATATTAGGAGGGGGTATTGTATGATAAGTACCACCCCCGGCACCAGATTGACTTGAAATAGCCTATGCAGGAATGAAAGCGGTGTGAGGAGACTGTACCCCCAGATCAATATTGATGGAAGCTGATGTTGTTACAGGTTCCTGAGTCGGAATCAGATTCACAAACGGTGGAACTGTGTGTTGTGCCATAATCACAGCATGCATGGCTGTCATCATCTCAGCCATGTTCTTCAAACTAGCCTCCAAAGCAACAATTCTTTGCTCTTGATTGTTAGAACTGGAAGCATCTTGATCTTCTGTGGCAACATAAACAGTCACTTCTCTAGCTATTGAAGACGAGCTAGTGGAAAAGATGGTCTTTTCATAACTTTCACTATCAGCATCAAAGTCATATAAGGAATCACCCCCAGAATAAGTGATAGGGGTTTCCTGTTAACTGAGAGAATCTCGGTTGGAAGGAAGATTCCTTTGACCGATTTTGTCTCGGCTTCTTGATCTAGTATATTGGTATACTCTTTCGCCGAATTCGTGAATCCGATCTAAGTATTGTTGACTGGGATTACGGGATGCATTACGTCTTGGACGTTTTCCACCCCCAGTGCTTCGAGATGCCATGTTGACAAGCATAGAGTAGTTCATCTTCGTCCACTAGGATAGGTTCAAGAGTCTGAACATAATTCAAACGGTCAAAGATAGACCGTTTAGCTGACTGACAGCAACATTTGATAACAACTTCATGGTGGTGATTGCAATGATGTTCTTTCTGTTGGACCACCACTGGATGGGATAGATTTGCAACCTTCCACTTCTATATCAAGATTTCACGGAGATCACTAATAGGACGAGAAGAAATTACAGGAATGTTGCTCTTAACGATATTTGGGACATGGTTCCTGTTCTTGAGGTGTCCCATACCTTGAGTGTACAAAGACGTGCTAAGCTGGTTAGCATAAGTCATAGGATGTTTTACTTCAGAATTCTTCCTCTGGTGCAAGTTAGCAACTGATACAGGTTGTGCTTGATAAATTTTGTATTTTTCGAAGTTGACCCTAATTGGCACCTATTTATATAGGTACGTAAGTCTGACAGAGGTGCTTCTTGTGCATCTACTTGAGATACTAGCAGTTTGCCTTGTCGGGATCTTAAGATACGTAGGGTTGGTAGATCTTGCCCTTGTTTACCATTAAAGTCTTTTTATTGCAATTTTAATTACAAACAGAACAGTGTTACAATATAGGACTTAGATGTAGTCCTAGGAGAACACTTTTGCTTATCTGGGTCCCTGTGTCGATGGAGCGAGTGGTAATGCGTTGACTCCATCGACGATCTGACGACGGTTCTCAGTTCTCTAAAGATCTGAGTTGCTCTGGGTGCTGGAGCTTGCGGAGAGGAAGAAGACGTTGAGTGTCTGTATCTGCCTCTCTCACTGTGTATGTATGAAGGTCTGTCTATCCGCAGGTGTGTGTCTATGTGTGGAAGAAGGAAATGATCCCTCTATTTATAGCTTGCAGGCTGGCTGCTCATGCGCGCATATATAGGATACGCCTGTACGTGGGGATGCCGCGTGGTAGAAGCTGCCGGAGGCGTATGGATGATACGCCATCATTTGTGGGTTGAATCCTTCATACTGCTTTTGTGGGCTGGCATGTAGCAGGGGAGAGGATCTTTCTGTTGCTGAGATCTTGGGAGATTAGCATTCCTTCATAGGCTGAATTGAGTGAAAGGACACATGGCACGTGTCTGTAGCTCAAAGATCTCGGATCTGGTGGAGAGTGATCAGGTAGGATGCACCTAGGATTGGACGCATGAAAAGACTTTGGCTCATAACCTTCAGGAGTCACGAACCGGTCTGAGCGCACGGCTTTTGAGGCGCATGCGAGTCTTCAGGCGCATGGCCGCTAAGGCGCATGCGAGTGGTTGGTCGGCCACGTGGGTCGTAATCTTCGAAGGAAAGTAATGATGATGCTGATGTCAGCGACGCTTCGTCTTCTGAAAAAGCTACTAACTATCCAGTCCTCGGGGGACGTGCTGCCAACTCTGTCACTTGAGCATTAATTGCTTGATGGGTGATGAGCCAAAATGGGCACATGGGTCCATGTTGATTAGGACTCATGGATCTGTGCTTTGTTGGGCGCATCCATATGGGGCACTTTGGAACTGACGGGTGCGTCTGTAGGATGCGCGGTGTCTGACCGGCGCATCCATTTGTATGACGTGTCTTTATTGGTCCGACTTTTGTGTTCTTTAAGTGCTTTAAATAGCCGTTTTGACTTGGCTGAATTCGAAGCGTCGGGTTCATCACCATAAATGCAAATTTATTGCACGGGATTCGGAGAGCCCGCCACTTGGCGCATGGGTTTGATTTGCCCGGCCTATATATAGTGGCAAGGAGAGAGTTTGCCTCTTGTTCTCTCACGTCTTCTCGAATGAACTTGTTTGCTCAAGCACATTCTGTTGACGAGATGCTCCCGAGGGTGAAGATGCGACGACTTGTCTTCGTTCATGCACTTGAAGGTGACTGTTACATCCAAAAGTCGAAGTCGAGGGCTTCTGAGGCAGGCGAAAGGTGCCTATTACATCCAAAGATCAGGATGCTCGAGCCCTATCTCCGTTATGCTGGAAGAGCCACAGATCGAAATTGTGGTGCTCTCATCTTCCTTGGGCTTTGGAGAGCTCTTCCTCCTGCAAGAGTGGGTGTTGCCCATTCTGGTTGTGTTGAAAGCTGCTCCTTTAGCCTCGGAGGAGAGCTCTTCCTTCCGCTAGGGTGGGGTTGATCGCCCACCCAGGTTCTACTTAATAAATGCTTCATTAGTCGAAGCATTTGATCGGGTCGAAGTAAGGCGCATATGCTGAGACTTCATGATGCGCATAACTGAGACGCTGAAGAGATGCGCCTGACTGAAACGCTGAAGGCTGCGCCTGTCTGAAATGCTGAAGAGACACGCCTGACTAAGACGCTGAAGTGATGCGCCTGTCTGATGATGCGCCTGGTGGGGGGCGCATGGCAGTTTGCTGCGCCTAGCTATAGTTTTAGGATCTTTCTTTTTGTAGAAATTCTCCTTTGTAAAGCCTTTTAGACATGTAATAGACTTTTATATATGAAATAAAAATCTTCTTTTGCTGTCTTGATGTTCCAAGTACTTCGTTTGAGTTCCCTCGCGCATGTTCTGAGTAGTATTTGACCGCATAAGAATTCTGGCACATAGATGCGTCCTAAAATTCTATGCTTCTACAAGACCCCCTTCAAAGTTTTTAAAACTTTTTATAAAGTTTTGGAATACTTTGAATAAGAAGCATGGTAGTGTCTTCAACGGGGCACATGACTGTTCGGGCGCATGATTACTCCGCGCATCAGTGATGGGGCGCATGCTCCTCTCAGTTAATGCAAATGATAACGCTTCGAAATAATCAAAAAGATTAATGATGATCTTTTTGGATTTATTTGCAGTTATCATTTTGCAGAACCCCAAGCGGTGGCTGACATCACTCCTTATCGGTTTTTGCGTATGCCCAAGCGTATAAATAGGCATATGATGGAGAGAGAGGGTTCTTCTTCTTCTCTCTTTCTTTCTTCTTCTTTAGAGTTCTTCTTTCGAAAAACCCTAACTTCTTCTTTCACGAAATGGCCCCCAAAACTCCTCGCGGTGGTGCTGGCCGAGGACGAGGCAAAGGAAAAGAGCCTGTGGAGGCTGCTGTGGATGATGTCCCCAGGACGCCCGTCGACGTTCGGCCGGCAGTGATTGGTGGGTTTCGTCGCTCTTTACCGTACTTTTTTGTACTCGAGTAGGCCGTTTTTAGAACTCACATACGTCGACGCGCATGGACCTTGGGTCCTGATGATGTGCTGAAGCTTCACTGCTGACGCGCATGGGTTTAGACCCTGATGATGTGCCGAAGCTTCCCTGCTGACGCGCATGGGTTTAGACCCTGATGATGCGCCGAAGCTTCCCTGCTGACGCGCATGGGTTTAGACCTTGATGATGCGCCGAAGCTTCCCTGCTGACGCGTATGGGTTTAGACCCTGATAATGCGCCGAAGCTTCACTGCTGATGCGCATGGGTTTAGACCCTGATGATGCGTCGAAGATTTCTGCTGATGCGCATGGATTTAGACCCTGATGATGCGCTGAAGCTTCTTTTCAGATGCGCCTGAGCCTTGGTTCAGTGTATGCGCTTCTGATGAGAGCGTAACTCAGAATTTTTGTTGTTCTAATATATCTGAGTTTTTGACTTCTTTTGCTGACCGCCAGAGTCGATGACCGTCCCACTCTTGAATGAAGTGCTTCTAGATGCTGCTCTCTGTCAGATGGGAGTAGATTATAACGAGGAGGTGATAAATCCTGCCCAAGCTGCCATTATGCTGGATCAGCCTCCCGAGAGAATGACCCAAATTCGGAAACAATAGCATGGGTTCCTCCAACGGATGATGGAGCGTGGTGTTTTAAAATCTACCATTTCTGATAATATGACTTTTTTGAAGCCTGAGTTCCTATTTGGGGACCGCCTTACTTTTACTGAAGCAAAGGTGTTAAAGATCAAGAAAGATTGGTTCTTTACAGCAAGAGGAGTGCACATGACCGTTAAGCAACTTGAACGTCAATGGCCTTTGATGGCTTTCTGTCATCTTGCTTCCAAGAGGAGGATGTCTTGGGAGCTAACCCCGTCTCAGGGGGGAGCGGTGGCAGGCACCATCAAGATCGACGCTACCTCCAATCAGAGGGATACTTTGGCCGCCATGCGGGCTGGACCTTCTTTCATCTGGCGGACTCTGCATCGTGGGAGCATTTACAGTGACGTCCCTACCAACACATTTTCTTTTGGCGCTCCGACTTTTGCAAATCGTATGCTGTCGTTGAAGCGGTCGTACCCAAAAGGTGAATTTCGGATAGAGGGTTGGTGTCACTATGTTTTCAAGTGGGACAAGCTGACGCTCTGGGTTCTCACGAAGTTCCAAACTAAACTCAGGAAAAGGCTGACTGTCACAATCCGTGCTACCCAGGCAGGCGTCGACATCAACAGGCATATGTTCCTCGCGCTCCTGGAGATGTTTAACACCTCCAGACCGGGACTTTCTTCACTCCGGTGGGGGAGCTGGGATTCGTACTTCATGAAATATACGAGGTGTCAAGGCTCCCTTGGGGATCAGAACCTTACGAGGAATACTTCCCGACCAACGAGGAGTTCCAAGTCCTGGGGGGCAAAGCAGAGGAGATGATGGCCGTCTTCAAGGAAGTGGCGAGTCATCATTATTATATGCAAAAGAGGGATAAGGGTGGGTCACAGCCTCATGTGACTGCTTGGAGAGATTATGTCTTTGAGCAAGACAAGGAGAATCCATCTCAGTTTACAACTCCGCCAGCGCTTTCTAGTACCGCGGTGCTCTCTGAAATAAGCAGGCTAAGTGAGAAGAGTCCCCGGGAAAACGAGGACCGACAGTCGGACGAACGCTCCTATAGCTGTTTCTGGCACCTTACTCATCGGATGTTGTCCAAAGCAGTGTTGGCTGCTTATCTGATGATTTGGCTCCGGGATTATGTCTTTTCATGCGGGTCAGGCTCTGTGGAGAGGGTGACCCGGAACCTAATCCTGCCAGCTGTGAAGTTGATTTTTGGCTGTCGCCTGGCTCTACTCCCCGCAATGGTGTGTAACTTGCTGCGAGGTTTACGAGAATTTACGAGAAATTTTATTCATGAACGAGGTAGGAATGACAACTTTTTTCGTGCCGAACTGTCGTTTCATTATTTGATGGGGTGGTTAATTTTGCACCATCACAACGTGATGAGCCCGGGCCCGGAAGAAGACCACAGGACCGGAGACGCATTCCTCCGCCGTTTCCACCAGAGAAGCTGGTTGCATACTGGTGTTCCTGTTTGCAGGAAAGTTTTGTCCCACCTTCAGGGGTGGGAGATAACCAAAGTTGGTTCCGTCTTTTTGGGTTTTGAGGCCAACGAAGACTTAACAGATCCGGGTGAAGATGCCATAACTCTGCCTCCATGGAGATTCCGCTGGTTGCAAAGCATCCGGCCGTCCCATCTGGTGTATCGTAATAGAAACTAGTGTTTCCTGGAACCATATTTGCCGAGCCATTTTGTACAACAATTCGGCTATGCTCATTTGATGTTGGGGAACCCCAGTATTAACCTGGAGTATACTGGAAGTTTGTTGGACGGTGCACGAGCTTGGCATTACTACAATGTCGGATGTATCGGAGCTCGCTTTACGCTGCCTGTTCAGAATCCGCGGCCGCCGATTCTTTTTTCGGTCGCCAAATTTTACTGTGCCATGAACGCCGTGCCCCTGGATATGATAGGGAGACCAGTTTCATTATCGAGACCCAGTTAGAGGCGACTGGGAACCTGTTGGCGAAGGCTCGATCGTACCGCCTGCCAGAGGCGGGTTATCGAGGTACCCCTGCCGTATCCACGGGGGGTCAGACAGAGCCCTCGGCCGATCAGCCGAAGAGACATGCTGATACAGAGGCTGGCTCTTCTGCACCGAAGAGACAGATGAAGGCATTGTCACCGGCAGTGTCAACAGACTCAGCTCCTGTGGAGGTAAGGATATCCCACATAGTCTGGTTAGTTCCACCATTTTTGTGACATATGCTTTCTTTTTGTAGGAGCCGCTGAAAAGGAGACCCCAAACTCCAAAATTGGATGCTAGCAGACCAAAGGAGGTAGCGGGCTCATCTGAAGAGCGCATTCCGCCGATTGTGATGTCTACCGTGGAGGAGAATCCGGATAATGTCGTTCCTACGGAGATTTTAGTATCTCCAGATTATGTTGGAAGGAAAGCTGAGGATGCAGCAGTTCCTGGGAGGGTGCAAGCCACCGTGGGGGCCTCTGACATTCAGGATCCAGCAGATACGTGGCTTCCAAATGAGGAAGTGGAGTGGAGTTCGTCTTCTTCAGATAACGTTCCTCCAGAGATGAATGAGCCTGTTGCAGGAGCAACAGACATGATTGAAACAGAAGAGAGGGCTGATTCCCCTTCTTGTCATGATGAGGGGAGGTCAGCTGTAGCGTTGTCGAGCCCTACCCCAGACTCAGCAGTGGAGGCTGAGGTGGCAGCCGATCGGGAGGTAACGACAGATTCAATCCCCGCGGAGGGATTCGATGAGGAAGATGAGACTCGTCCGCCGAGCCTGACTCTAGGGGAGCCGAGTCAGGAAACAAGTACTGATCTCGCTGCTTTGCCAGATGGGGAAGGTCCCGTACGGCCTGCTGATAGTGTGTTGGAGACGGAGGAGGTAGCCCCTGACGTCGGTGGTCCCTCCGAACTTGAGAAGGGTAAGGGTTTGCTGGAATCCCCTATTGTTCTTTCTACATGGGGTACGATATCGACGCCCCTCTCGGCTCCTTCCGCTCTCTTGGTCCCTCGGGCCAGTGGCGAAGTTCAAGCCCCTGTTGAGGGAGAGTCCGTTGATGTCGAGGTTTCATCCTCGTAGATTGAAGTCGGTGGGTATTCTTCAGGCCCGCCGTCTATCACACTACCTCCTGCAACTCCTACCATGACGCCTCAAGTGCTGGCTGATACAGATAAGTACGTTCAGTTTGTTGTTGAATCAGTGTACAAGATGTTGCAGAAGGGCGTATCAACGGTGCTGAATGCAAATAGAAGTTTTACAACGGCGAAAGCCATAGCGCTCTCTTTCATTGGTTTGATACGTTTGCACCGTGGCCACGATCACATGGCTGTAATTCTGGAGGAGTCGGTGGTTGAGCTTGACCAGCGTCTCTCTGAACTGTAGAGTATCCAGCGGAATAACTTTTCCGCTCTGATAGAAGCAGAACAGAAGAAGTTGATGGCTGAGGTTGAGTCGTCTTATCAGGCTACGGTGGCCATCTGGGATGGCGAGGTGGCCGCCAAGCATGAGAATGATACTGCTCCCGAGGCCGTGGAGATGATGCGGCAGGAAGCTGAACGCCGGGTCCTGGCGACTGCAGGGACTCGGGCTGCAAACTTGAGGCGTCGGATCGAAGAGCTGTCCGCCAATCCCAATGATGCCTAGGGATTTGTAGTCTTCTCATTTTTTTGTTATATGCTGGAGATGTAATCCTTTACTTTTTAGATGAAAAATAAAGAATTTTGCGGTGTGTTCATCTTTTATTGTCATGAACCTGTGATTTGTATGGACCTATTATCTTTTGTGCACCTTGGTTGTTAGGTACAGATAATAAATTTGAGAGAACCGACATGTTTGTTCAGAGGTAATATGGGCGTGGCAAATATGGGGTTCAAATGTCAGAATCTTCCTACTAAGAGGTGTTATGGACGTGGTAGGAGTGACTTTGGGGAGATACGCGGAACTACTCAGAGCTAATGTGGACATAAGTTCTGCGATCGATGTACGGTAACACATGGGTTGTCTGTACGGGATATTTACTCAGAGGTAATGTGGACGTGGTAAACATAATGGGTAGCATAGTCTTACGGAGCGTAAGATTCTGCTTTGTAGGGCGTAGAAGAGCAACTCAGAGGTAATGTGGACGTGGTTGTCCTTCTAATGGAGATAGAATACAATAGAACAACTGGGTTCCGAAAACATAGGATTTTTGTGAAAGGGAGGTGTATGAGAGCTCTGATGATCAGGTCCACTGACTCCCTTGCTAGGTAGAGGTGGAAGTACATATCTGAAATATGTCAAGAGTAGTACTTCTTTAGGAACTTGTCGTTGATAGGCATCAAAAACAAGTCCCCGTTTGATCGGGCGAAGCGGTAAGCACCGTTTGAGTATACCGTCTCTATGATGAAAGGTCCCTCCCATTTGGGCTCGAACTTTCCTGGTGTTTTGTGAGTCAACACCATCGGCCTCCTGACTGCCAGAACCAGGTCACCTACTTGGAAAGTCCTCTACTTGACCTTCTTGTTGAAATCCTGTGATATACGGGCTTGATAGAGTTTGATGCGCTGTTGAGCTAGGAGACATTTTTTGTCAAGTGCCTCCAATTCTCACAGATGGCGACGTTAATTGTCTTCTTCTGTTAGTTGATTTGTGATCGCTACACGGAGTGAGGGTATCTGGATCTCGAGAGGCAGTACCGCTTCGCTCCCGTAGACTAAGAAGAATGGTGTGTTGCCCGTCGGAGTCCATACCGTTGTGCGGTAGGCCCAAAGGCATTCGCCGAGCTTTTTGTCCCAGTCGTGTTTATTGGATGACACGACTTTTTTGAGTAGCTTGACGATAGTCTTGTTAAAAGCCTCAGCCAAACCGTTTGATGTCGGATTGTAGGCGGTTAATGCCACGTTCTGAATGTGGTTCTTGTCACAGAACCTGCTGAAAATATGGCTGATGAACTGAGGACCGTTGTCGTGGATAATCCTCTGAGGTACCCCAAAACGGTAGATGACATGGTGCTTGATGAAGCTGATCACCCTAGAGCTTTTTACTTCCGCCAGTGGAACTGCTTCTGTCCATTTGGAGAAGTAGTCAGTGATAGCTAGGATGAAGCGGTGTCCCCTAGATGATGGAGGGGTGATCGGTCCTACAATGTCCATGCCCCAAGCTTTGAAGGGCCAGGAGGCGACTGTAGGATGTAATGGTTCCGACGGTGTATGGATGAAGTCAGCGTGGAGCTGGCACACATGGCACTTTTTGGCATAGTCGACAGTGTCAGCTGCCATGGTTGGCCAGTAGTAACCCATGTGTCGCAGTCGATCCTGCAACTTAGGCCCAGGTTGATGAGCCCCGCAAGTTCCGTCATGAGCTTTTCGAAGGGCTTCGGCTGCTTCTTCGTTGGACAGGCATCGAAGGAGAAGTCCATCGTAGGAGCGTCGGTACAGCATTTTAGTAGCTGTATCATAATAGAATCGAAGGGAGTGCCTCCTGACTGAGACGGCTTCTTTCGGGTCTTCTGAAAGAATTTTGTAGACAGTAAAGTCGATGAACGGGAACCTCCAGTCTCGGACATTAACACCAGCACTTGCTGTCATGGCATGGGCCATTTGTGAGCATAGGTTGTTTTTAGGACAGACCAAGTCTCGACCAACTACCGTGACGTAGTGTTGAGTCCCGAGGGGTGCTGCCAATGAGGCTGCGAGACCAGCCAGAGCGTCAGCCTCCAGGTTTTGTAACCGAGGTACGTGTTCTATGAAGAACTTGGTGAAGGTTGAAATAATGTTCAATGCAACTTTATGGTAAGGAACCAGATCTTCATGGCGAACTTCGTATTGCCCTCTGATCTGGTTAACGACGAGTTTTGAGTCGCCATAGGCTTCCAGATGGTCCACCCCCAGTTGTTGCGCCAGCTGAAGTCCCATGATGAGAGCGTTGTACTCGACAACATTATTGGAGCACGGCTTCGAAAGGGAGTAAGCACGCTGGATGACCAGCTGATCGGGGGAGACTAAGACTACCCCCCACTCCGGCGATGATTTGGCCTTTGGGGCCTGTTCTTGAAGCACCATCGAAAAACATCCGCCAGACGAAGCTTTCTTCGGTGACGTTTGATTCTTGGACCTCATCCGGGATGTTTTCATAGAGTCTGGAGGACTCTGGGATAGGGTGCACAGCTAAAAAGTTGGCCAGAGCTTGACCCTTGACGGCTTTTTGTGGAACGAACACCATGTTGTACGGCGTCAACAGAATCTCCCATGTAGCTAGCCGGGAGTTCAATGATCCTGGCTTCGTCATGAGAACCCTGAGCAGATTGACTCGGGAGATGACATGAATGTCTGGCCCGAGACATAATGGCGAGTCTTCTGTATGGCGAACACCAAAGCCAAACATTCCTTTTCAACGGGGTTGTACCGGTGTTCGGCCCCGATCAGTGTCCTACTGAGGTAGTAGATAGCTTGCTCGTAGCTTGCATCGCTGTTCTGAGCCAACAGAGCACCGAGGGAATGATCCATGGCACGGACGTAGAGGAGAAATGGTTTGCCTGCGATGGGTGCCACCAGGACTGGCGGGCTCATCAAGTAAGCCTTGATATCATCAAAGGCTTTCTGGCATTCCTCTGTCCAGACGTAGGAGACTCCCTTCTTTATGAGCTGGGTGAAGGGTTGACATTTTTCGAAAAGGTTTGCTATAAACCTTCGGATGTATGCCAGACGCCCCTGCAGGCCTCAAAGTTCTCGGAGGTTCTTCGGAGGGTCCATGTCAAGGATGGCTTTGGTTTTCTAGGGATCGACATGAATGCATTTTGTCGTGATAATGAAGCCCAAGAACTTTTCGCTAGAAACCCCGAGGAAGGATTTAGCGGGGTTCATCTTGAGTTGATGCGCTCGCATGAGATCGAAGACTGTCTTTAGGTCTTGTAGGTGATCACCTTTGAGACGGCTCTTGACTGCGATATCATCAACATAACATTCAACCGTCTTGCGAAGATGTTGACGGAAGATGGTACTCATAGCTCGTTGGTATGTAGCACCAGCGTTCTTCAAGCCAAAGGGCATCACCGTGTAGCAGAAAACCCCTTTCGGTGTCCTGAATGACGTGTGCTTTACGTCATCGAAGAGCATTTTGATTTGGTTGTAGCCCGACTACCCGTCCATGAAAGACATGCGTTTGAAGCCACATGTATTGTCGATCGTTACATCGATGATCGGAAGCGGGAATTTATCTTTCGGGCAAGCAGCATTGAGATCTCTAAAGTCGATGCAGACCCGTATCTTCCCATTCTTTTTGGTGACAGGGATGACGTTGGCCACCCAATCCGGGTGTTGTTCTTTACGGATAAACCCGCTGGTCAGGAGTTTGTCTACCTCTTGATCGATAGCGTTCATGATGTCAGGACGAAAACGTCGTTGTTGTTGCTTTATAGGCTTGCATGAGGTAAGATGTTAACCCTATACATCGCGATCTGGGGATCAAGTCCGGGCATATCTTCGTAGCTCCAGGTGAAGACGTTGATATATTCTTTAGCTAGTTGGATTAAAGATTTCCGGTCTGGTCCCTTTAGACTCTTGCTGATGAAGATGGGTTTGGAAGAAGATCCATCCCCAAGGTCGATCTGCTCGACTTCGTCTTCGGTAGGGGGTTCACGTAATTCAAAACGAGACTCCCACTGTGCTCCTAGGAGTTGAGCCCAAGGTTCTTCCTCGAAGAATTCTGACGTTTGGTCTTCGCCTTCATCTTCTTGAGATTGTGCAGATGCCATGTTCTACTTCTTCTGCCTCCGAACTATCTGGAGTTGCCGGCGGCGTGACATAGCCCACCCCCCGTCGAGTTCGATGATAGTAGTCCTATGGCTTTCCTTTAGGTGTTGGAAGCCGGAGAGAAAGATGTCAACTCTTGCCGTAGTTCAGGCTTTTGTTGCTTTTTAGATCGTAACCCATCTTTTGGATGAGGTACTTTGCCTTGTCCGTGTACCGATAGACTTGTATTCTGCCGATATCTGGTTCTTGCTCAAGTGGCGGGAGATCTTGATGACGCTCGACTTTGCCGAAGATGATGGATTCTTCGTCTCAATTTTGCAGTGGGACCACGAAACAGACCCCTTGGGATGGGACTACTCGATTTACATGATTGACGGTCATTATTTGTGTTTGCAACGACCGTAGAGCGTTATTTAATGTATACATGGCATTCCAATATGGAAGACTAAAATAATTAAAAGAGACTCTATTATTGATGAAACACGAGATTTTGTCCTGCGGGATTACATTGTCCAGAGAGGGTACATCTACATCAGCAGATATGTACTCCCCTAACTCTTCATCTGTGAGCACCGGAGCCGGTCCGGGAGAGTCCACCATAGACATGACTTTGGGACCCGAGAGGGCTGTGTGGGCCTTCTCCGGCAGCTTGGATGAGACGGATGATTGCGGAGGCCTGCCTTTAAGACGCACCTTCAGAGGTGCCTCAACTGCGCCTTCAGTGATTGGTGCCTTCCCCTGTAGTTTTGCCACAAGGGGAGTCGATGTTTGAGGCGGCTTTCCCTTGAGCCGTATCTTCAAGGGAGCTTCAGTAGGTGTTCTACCTAGAGCAGTTGGTGCTTTTCCAGGTAGCTTGATGGTCATGGGAGGCAGCATCTGAGGCGGTTTCTCTTTGAGTCGAATTTTCAAAGGAGCGTCGGAAATCATCTCTGGCTCCATGTACGGCTCTGCTGCCATTTCTGCTTCATCGTCAGCATCATTGGCTTCCCCTTCGTCGAGCGACTTATACAGGATAGAATCGGTGAAGTAGGCTTCGATCCCCTTGAAAGGGTCAATGTCTACAAACTCTGTCCGAATGATGTCGTTGGTGGACACGTACTTCATACATTGGTGGAGTGTAGATGGCACCACCATGTACTCATGCAGCTACGGACGACCCAGTAGGAGGTTGTAGTTGACGTCAGCGTCCATGACATACCAAGTCACCTCGGTTCGGAGGTTACCGATATGATATTTCAGCCGTATTTTACCCAACGGTTCACTTTGCTAGCATTGAAACCGCTGATTGTAGTGTTGGAAGGCGCCAGACGGTACATTGGGATCCCCAGTGTTGAGAGCAGCGTCTTCGGAATGATGCTGAGGGAAGACCCTGGATCGATCTGAATCCGCTTCACCTTGACAGAACCGACATACCCTCTATAATACATTGTCCTGTTGTATCGGTTGTGCTTGAGCAGCATGTCTTGTTGGGTGAAAGTTTTATTGGGGATAACTTTATCCACACAATGGCAGTGCGCACATGTGGTCGGGGTATCCTCAGGCTGCTTGAACTGACTGATGAAGGATTCAACATCCTTCAAGGCTTCACAGAGAGCCTCGCGAGTGTCCTTGGAAAGACGAAAAAGCTCAAACAGAGATAGGCGGACAGGAGTACTGGCAAGTTGTGCCAGTATGTCAAAATTATGGGGCTTGGCTAGCCCCGAAGCATTCTCCTTTCGCAAAGGCTTGTCAAAACGGGCCTCTACATGCTTCTATTTATTGGCTGCTGGAGGCCTGGATGGGCCCTCTTCCTGGGTAGCAGGGACGGTGCAAGGAGGCACCACCTCGACGGTAGCTTCGTCCGGTTGGGCATTCTGATGTGAACGCGTCTGTACAGAAAGTGCCTCTTCCGTAGAGGAAGAGACCATGCGACAAGACTTGATCTTCCTGCCCTTGGTTTTGGAGGCAGAGCGTACCTCCGGTTGAGTAACTTCGAAGACGAGGTCAGAGTGAACCCATAAGACCCTCTCCCCGAGATGTGGTGAGTGGGATGAGTTCACTCACATTGTCACGAGTAGGTGGTAGGTTAACCACCTCCATTGTCGCCTTTGGGATAGGGACGACGCCATCTCGTGTTGTGGTTGGCGGCAAGGTGCCAAATTGGAGTGACACCAGGTTGGCCGAGACCGTTTTCTCCTTGTAGTCGACGGAGATAACATCCGTATTGATTATGCGCTGGATGTAGTTCTTGAGGACGTAGCAGTCCTTAGTTGGATGTCCGACAAACCGATGGTAGTGACAGCACCTCGGATTGTCCACCCTCCCAACCTCGTCAGGACGCTTTGGGTCCGGTAGCTTGATCTTGTCACCCTGCTTCAATATCTCGAAGAGTTGCAAGGTGTCTTCATCGTTGAAAGAATAAACCTCCTTTGGCCTTGGTGCAAGTGGAGGCTTCTGAGTAGTTGCTGATGCGCCTTTGGAGGCATTGACAGTCAACGCCTGCTTTCCCTTCGTCTCTCGTCCAGGGTTGTTGGCTTCAGGCTATTTTTCCTTGTCCTCAAAGGCAGGGAAACTAACTCCCAGAAGACGAGCATTGGACGCCTTCTTTTCTGCTGCTTCGGCCTCGATGATCAATGAACTCAGTCGGGAGGAGGAGTGGAGTTGAGCCAAAGCTTGATCGTAGGCAGCATGTTCGTGTTACAGGAGGAGAGGAGTGCATGTTCTGGCAAGCCCGGGGGCAGTCTGAAGCAGGCTTTTCGGAACCGTTCGATGAATGTTTGAACTGTTTCCTTCTCCTTCTGACGTATCTCTATGAGGGATGCCATTGTCATGTCCTTCCTTCCATCGTAGAAACGATCGAGGAAGAGACGTGTCAAATCGTCGAAGGAAGATATGGAGTTATCGGGGAGACTGCAGTACCAGTCATAAGCCACTCCTTTCAGTGCCCCGACAAATATGCTGGTGAGTAGTGCGTCTTCCTTCGGAAGATGTCCCGTTTGAGACTGGAAGTACGTCAGATAGTGGCGTGGAGAGTCCTTCCCGTCGTATGGCGTCAATGTTTGTGGTTTATACTTGGGAGGATAAACCACTTTGTTCCATTCGAGGGGGTATGGTTGTGGGATCCCCATCTTCTGGAGCTCCTCTTGTCTGTTCTTGGACTCAAAGCGCTCGCGCAAGTCCTTGATCATCTCAACCACGTCTTTCGTGGAGCTGGCAGTCGGGAAAGGTGGTACAGCCTGGAGTTGAGCATTTAATGGCTCCGACGTCCGAGGTGCTTCACGGCGATCTGTATCTAAGGATACCCGTTGAAGGGGTACACTTGATTCTCCATTGGCCCCTGGGTCAGGACCGGTATACGGTGCCCTGGCTAAAGCTAACCGTATCTCAAACACTACTTGAGTCAGTGTTTGCATGGAGGCAGAGAGGGTTTGAGTCCTTCCTCCAAGGTATCCATGCGCTGGACGAGATCTGCTGGCGGCGCATCTGACTCCGCATCACCAGCTCCCGTCATGTACACCATCATGATGCGACTGGAAGTGGATGGATCGGTTGAGGCTTCGCTTTCGGCCTCGCTCTCTTGTAGAAGAGGAACTTCCCCCGGAGCTTCATCTTGGCTACCCCCAGCTATGTTCTGGAGGACACCTTCGTCTTCGGGAGACGTATCAGCAAGGGCCTGACTACCCCCAGTTCTGTCTTGGAGGACTTCTTCGTTTTCGAGACGCAGATCCACAGGGGCTTGACTACCCCCAGCTATGTCCGGGATGCTGACTTCGTCTCCAGGATGAAGATCCATAGGGGCTTGATTACCCCCAGCTATGTTCGAGAGGCTGACTTCGTCTCCAGGATGAAGATCCACAGGGGCTTGACTACCTCCAGCTTCTACTGAGATCTTCTTTCTCCCCCAAGTGCCCTCAAATACTCCTGAGGACGGGACAGTCATCTTGGTCTTCCTCGGCTGGCTCTTGGATGAGGACAAAGTCGAGGAGCTGCCAGTCGCCTTCCGGATTGATGGAGAGTTGGAGACTACGTTGCAAGAAGCAACCTGTAGTTTTGGCTCCACTTCAGTTGACACCTTCTTCCCGAGGCGATGTTGGAGAGGTGTTGATGATTACAGCTGCTGGAATACAGACTGCCTTGGTGGGACTATTGTCTTACAACAACAGTTGATGGTGACTACAGCACAGGTGTGCCCTGTGAGGGGCACATTACGCTTGTCAGTCGACTCTCCTAATCGGCGCTTGTGACTGATCACATTATGCAAATCATTGGAGGAGAGTACCACCTTCGTACCCCCATCAGGCGTATGGTAAGGCCAAGCACTGGGGTGGTCAAGTGAGAGTGCCACCTTCACACCCCCATCAGGCGCATGGCAAGGCCAAGCGCCGGGGTGGTCAGGTGAATGTTGCGCCCCATGAACCAATACAGAAGATGCGCTCAGATCAGTAGTGGGGGTACAACATTTACAGTGACTTGAACCAGCCACAGACGCACATCCTTTGTAGGCGCTGGGGTTCAAGACCACAGAGTTTGCCTTGCTCGACTTGGTTGCGAACGCAAAAAATGCGCCCAAGTGAGGCAAGGACTTTAAAGGTCGGCTCGTTTCCGGCACAGAAGCACCCGAGTCGACCTTATACAGCTTACCATCAGCAACGTGCATGATTGTGAGCGCATGCTTCTGGTTTGCTGGCGGTATAGCACGTTTGAGGTGCATGGCCCGTGCTGCCTTGGACTTCTTCGTACCAGCCCGCTGGGGTGTATAGTACTCAGAGTCCAAATTCTTCTCGCTACGACAGCAAGTGAGTCTGTCAAAGACATAAGCCTTCTGTGGCGCATCAGAGTTACTGCGTAGGGCGTAAGATGCGCCCTTGCTCCGTCGGCGCATCTTCCTTGTCTAAGAAGGAGATGGCTGGAGAATGTGGTCAGCACCACGCTTTCCCGAGAGATGCACTGTACCGGTGGGCGCATCCTGGCTGCTGAGGACGTCAGCGAGAAGGGTGGACTTCATCGGCACATCCCCTTCAGTGGTGGTGCCAGGGGCCTCGACCTTGCGCACCCAGACTTGGCGAGTCTTCTTCGGCTTTGGCAGCCGCTTCGAAGGACTCGCGCTGCCTTCAGAGATGAACTCCTCATACGCCTATTGATTGAGGCATACGACCAGCATCTTGTGGGAGGAGCCAACCTTCACGTCATCGGATTGCGACACAGCTTTCTCGGTGGAGGAGAAAGAGGTCCCCAGCAGAGTCGCCAGCTTGTTTACCATTAAAATCTTTTTATTGCAATTTCAATTACAAACAGAACAATGTCATAATGTAGAAATTATATGTAGTCCTAGGAGAACACTTTTGTTTATCTGGGTCCCTGTGTCGATGGAGCGAGTGGTAATACGTTGACTCCGTTGACGATCTGACGATGGTTCTCGGTTCTCTGAAGATCTGAGTTGCTCTGGGTGCTGGAGCTTGTGGAGAGGAAGAAGACGTTGAGTGTCTGTATCTGCCTCTCTCACTGTGTATGTATGAAGGTCTGTCTGTCCGTAGGTGTGTGTCTGTGTGTGAAAGAAGGAAATAATCCCTCTATTTATAGCTTGCAGGCTGGCTGCTCATACGCGCATATGTAGGATGCGCCTATACGTGGGGACGCCACGTGATTGTATCTGCGGAAGGCGCATAGATGATGCACCATCATTTGTGGGTTGAATCCTTTATGCTGCTTTTGTGGGCTGGCACGTAGCAGGGAAGAGGATCTTTCTGTTGCTGAGATCTTGGGTGATTAGTACCCCTCTATAGGCTGAATTGAGTCAAAGGACACGTGGCACGTGTCTGTAGCTCAAAGATCTCGGATCTGGTGGAGAGTGATCAGGTAGGATGCGCCTAGGATTGGGCGCATGAGAAAACTTTGGCTCACAACCTTCAGGAGTCACGAACCGGTCTGGGTGTACGGCTTTTGAGGCGCATACGAGTCTTCAGGCGCATGGCCGCTGAGGCGCATGCGAGTTGTTAGTCGGCCACGTGGGTCGTAACCGTCGGAGGAAAGTAATGATGATGCTGATGTCAGCGACGCTTCGTCTTCTAAAAAAGCTGCTAACTGTCCAGTCCTCGGGGGACGTGCTGCCAACTCTGTCACTTAAGCATTAATTGCTTGATGGGTGACGAGCCGAAATGGGCGCATGGGTCCATGTTGATTAGGACACATGGATCTGTGCTTTGTTGGGTGCATCCATACGGGGTGCTTTGGAACTGACGGGCGCGTCTGTAGGATACACGGTGTCTGACCGGCGCATCCGTTTGTATGACGTACCTTTATTGGTCCGACTTTTCTGTTCTTTAAGTGCTTTAAATAGCCGTTTTGACTTGGATGAATTCGAAGCGTCAGGTTCATCACCATAAATACAAATTCATTGCTCGGGATACGGAGAGCCCGCCAGTTAGCGTATGGGTTTGATTTGTCCAGCCGATAAATAGTGGCAAGGAGAGAGTTTGCCTCTCGTTCTCTCACATCTTCCCGAATGAACTTGTTTGCTCGAGCACATTCTGTTGACGAGATGCTCCCGAGGGTGAAGATGCGATGACTTATCTTCGTTCATGCACTTGAAGGTGCCTGTTACATCCAAAAGTCGAAGTCGAAGGCTTCTGAGGCAGGCGGGAGGTGCCTGTTGCATCCAAAGATCGGGATGCTCGAGCCCTGTCTCCGTTATACTGGAAGAGCCGCAGATCGAAATTGCGGTGCTCTCATCTTCCTTGGGCTTTGGAGTGCTCTTCCTCTGCAAGAGTGGGTGTTGCCCATTCTGGTTGTGTTGAAAGCTGCTCCTTTAGCCTCAGAGGAGAGCTCTTCCTTCCGCTAGGGTGGGGTTGATCGCCCACCCAGGTTCTGCTCAATAAATGCTTCATTAGTCGAAGCATTTGATCGGGTCGAAGTAAGGCGCATATGCTGTGACTTCATGATGCGCATAACTGAGACGCTGAAGAGATACGCCTGACTGAAACGCTGAAGGCTGTACCTGTCTGAGACGCTGAAGAGACACGTCTGACTGAGACGCTGAAGTGATGCGCCTGCCTGATGATGCGCCTGGTGGGGGACGCATGGCAGTTTGCTGCGCCTAGCTATAGTTTTAGGATCTTTCTTTTTGTAAAAATTCTCCTTTGTGAAGCCTTTTAGACATGTAATAGACTTTTATATATGAAATAAAAATCTTCTTTTGCTGTATATACTTTTGCTGTCTTGATGTGCCAAGTACTTCGTTTGAGTTCCCTGGCGCATGTTCTGACTAGTATTTGAGCGCATAAGAATTCTTGCACATAGATACGCCCTAAAATTCTATGCTTCTACAGCCCTGACCTCTTTGGAGTAGGCATAATATCCTTTTGCGTGGAAAGTTCATTCTGATTATAACCCATTTTTCTGACAGAGATTTGGTTATCTCTGTTAAGGAGAGTAGGATTTCTATCTGAATCCACTTTTGTGCTGAGAGGTGCAAAAGCACAATCAGCAGTACTTTCCACCCAGTCAACGACCCGAGCAGAATGAGGAAAACCCAAAGAGCATTTTCCTTGATTTAATGATTTTCTAGTAAGTTTCTGACTTGATGACGAAGAGGGAACCACTAAACAGTATTTCCCTTTATGTTGCACCAATGCAGAAATATGCACAGGTTACGCTAGAGCAGGAATAGGCACAGGTTGCGCCAGTGCAGAAATATGTGCAAGTTGTGCCGGAGCAGGAGCAGGCACAGGTTGCGCCAGGGAAGAAAAGGCTAAAGAGTGCTTTCCTTTGTTTTGTCCAGTAGTATATCGAGATGAAGTCTCCTTCAATTTCAGAATTGAAGAAGTGGAGGGGTTAGCCAAAAGGTTGTTACCCTTAGGTTGCGCCAGGATAGTAATACATGCAGGTTATGCCACAGCAGGAATAGACATAGGTTACGCCCTGGAGGAAAAGTCCAAAGGGCACTTTTTTTTGTTTTGGACAGCGGTGTGTCAAGATGAAGTCTCCTTCGATTTCAGAATCGGAGAAGTAGAGGAGTTAGCCAAAAGGCTGTTTCCTTTAGGTTACGCCAGGGCAGTAATATGCGCAAGTTGTGTCGAGGCAGCAGGTTGTGCCGTCGAGGACTTAGGAGTCCAGACAGAGCGCGTCTTGCTCTTAACAGTAGCAGTAGTGTACTTGGCACCCCCAGCATTGATCATGGCCTCGTAGGATGTCTGGTCGACTTGAACGACCAGGGTCTTCTGCGTCTTGCCGATCGACGCGATATCACATTGAGTTGTCACTTTCTCGTCGGAGGAGAAAGTCGTCCCCAGCAAAGTCGCCATTTTGTTTGCAAAAACAAAAATTTGATTACAAACTAAGAAAAGAGTACAAGAGTACAATTAATTTCTGGGAAAGTACAACTATAGGAATCTGATCAGAAGACGATCACTTTATCCCTTGAACAATGTGATATCGAAGAAACGAGCCTCTAGAGGATGCAACAACATTTTTGTAGGAGATTATGATCCTTTGTGATGCCTTGAGACTGATTTGAAACTCTATTTATAGAGTTCGTGAAATAACTGTTTAGCAGTTATTCTGGGTTGCGCGCACCTCAGGTTGCGCGCCTCATGTTCACTTGTGCGAGCGGTTGCACTAACTGATGTGGATGTGTGGCATTATTTGATTGAAATGCACGTAGTCGTGGGCAGCATAGTGGGTACGCTCTGCGAAGTTGGTAGCATGCGCGCCACGTCACCCTGCTCTGATACTGTTCGATCATCTTGTGTGAGCTTCATCAGGTTGCGCGAAGGCATAATGTAATAACTTGCACGAGCGATTGCACCAACTGCTGTGGACGTATGGCATTGTTTGAATAAGATGCGCATGGTCGTGGGCAGTGTAGTGGGCACGCTCTACGAAGTTGGTGGCATGCATGCCATGTCACCCTGCTTCTAAATAAAATTTGATCAGGTGGCGCCAACTAGCCAGGTTGCACATGGGCACAACTCAACAACTGGCACCTTTGACTGGATCTTCTGTGTTGTACTGATTAATTCTCGTGCCACACAATGACTTGCGCAAGCCAACTGTCAGTATTAATTACATGCTGACAAAATCTTCTCGAGGTCACGTTGTGCGGGATTCGAATGGATTTTCCTTGATATGCGTGTTATCAGTTGTCAGGCAATGATGATGCCGTTACAGCTTTTCGCAGAAGTACGCCACGTGACGCTCACACAACCTGTCTCATGTGCAACCTGATGTTGGCGCAACCTGATGTTGCACAACTTGATGTTGGTGCAACCTGATGATATGACTTCAGGAGTAGCGCAGTTTGATTTTTAGCCCCTGCATGGTACCCAAGAGTGTTTGGATCCTTGATTGTTAGTTTTAGGAAGCCATTTAAACATTCTCATATCAATATATTTTTTCATTTGATAGTAATGAGATATGTGTCCATATAAATCACAATAGTGGCATAACATAGGTGTAATAGGTCTTGAGGAGAGAGAGTGAGTGTTTTGTGTATGAGAAGTTCTAGTGAACTGAGGACTTCTAACATGAGCATTATGGTGATGATAATAGAAAGTATGATGTGAGGTGTTTTTCTTTTCCAAGGGTCCTTTTCATATGTGTATTTGATTGGGGTAGGACCTATGTGTTGTGTTCTTGTGATTAGTATTGTGATGTGTGTTGGTGCGCCTTGGATTATGGCGTTATGTATTTATGTGGGCCATGTCCCTATCAACTGGCTTCTTGCCATTTGCAAGAAGGTCATTGTATTTGATAGAGGTTTTGTATTCTCTTTAGTTAGTAGCTAGTGTCTTGTGCATAGCGAATTCATATCCTTCTTTGAGGGATTGAATTTTGATATCCTTTTTTCTTGATGACATCTTGGTATTCTTGGAGCTTTAGTCACAGAGACTCTATTTCATCCGTGTCAGAAGTAGAAGATTTTCATTTTATATCAAAAATGATGTTGAAAAGTCTTTCCATTTCTTGTTTGTGAGTCTCAATCTCTTTGAGAGATTTCTTATACTTACTTCTTATAACCTTGTGTTCATCGTGTAATTCAAGAATGACATTTTCCAATTCAGTATAAGAGAGAGCATTCATAGAGAAGTCATCGAGTACCTCAGTTGCCATGAGACAAACATTTGTATTATGCTTGCATTCTTTGTCGTTGTCTGAGTCGCTAGTATCACTTTCACATCAGATGCTGGTGTTGGCGTACTTCCTGAAAGATGAGCTTCTTTTGTTGGACTTCTCGTATCTGTTGGATTCTTTTCTTCCTATAAGACAGTCTTTCTTGATGTGTCTGGTTCGCCTGCAATTGTAGTAAGCGGGTTCTTCATCGTTGTTCCATCTTGTACGGTTTGCTTTGTTGAACTTGAGGAACTTTCGGAAGTGCTTGGCGGTGAGAGAAATTTCTTCATCATCCGATTCATCATCGTCGGAACTATCTTTTGAAACGGACTTGGTAACCTTGAGAGCAAGAGACTTTTCCTTCTCCTTTGCCTTCTCCTTCTCTTTCTCTTGTATGGAGGATTCCTCTTGGTCCTTCATGTCTACCTCGTGTGTCACAAGCTTTCCCAAGAGGGTCTCAAGATTCATAGTTGTTAGATCGTTCCCTTCAATAATGTCGATAGCTTTGGGATTCCATCCTTTCGTTAATCCCCTGAGAATTTTTCTAATATTTTCATGAGTGGATATTCCTTGCCAAAAGAAGAGAGAGGGTTAATGATATCAAAGAATCGAGTAAACATGAAAGTAATAGACTCATCTTGTTTCATTTTAAAAGATTCATATTCTTGTGTGAGTCTACTAATTTTTGATTCCTTCACTTGAGATCTTTCCTCGTGGGTGACATCCAAAAGTTTCCAAATTTTATTGGAAGTTTTGCAAGGAGGGATCCTATTGAATTCATTGCTATCGAGAGCGTAATAGAGAGCGTTCATAGCCTTTGCGTCTCGGCTACCAATCTTCTTATCGTTCTCGGTAAGTTTATCTCTAAGGGTTTCTGAAACAACTTCCTCAATAGCTATGGAAGATTTAGGAATGACATTTACTACACAATCCCATAGATTAAAGTCTAAAGATTTTAAGTAAATGTCCATCCTTATTTTCCAGTAGTTGTAGTTAGTTCCATCAAAAGAGGAGGTCTATTTGTGGAGTGTCCCTCATTGTGGAATGAGTTGGTACTAGGGTTAGTAGCCATGGATCACTCTAAGGATGTAAATCTGAAATAAGAGACAAGGCTCTGATACCAATTATAGAACCCTAGAGGAGGGTAAATAGGGTAATAAAATGATTACCAACAATTAATCGCAATTTAAACGATAATAAATGAGAGAGAGAATCAAACACTCGATGTATCCCGGTATCCTCCCAAGGGGCACTCTAGTCTTGAAACTCTCTCCAGCTTTAATCCACTATTTGAGTAAATAGTTACACATGAGTTTGGATCCGAAGAACTCATCAACTTCTAACACGAGTTTGGATCCGAAGAGCTCGCCAACTTCTTACACACGAGTTTTCCTTCGAAGGTTCGTCAACTTCTTACACACGAGTTTTCTTCCGAAGGTTCGTCAACTTCAACTTTGAGAGAAATGGAAAAAGGGTTTTAATCTTCTTGAACACTTTCAAGATCTACAACACTTGAATACTCTAGCAATTTTGATTGGATGACAAATGAAAGCTTTGTAGAGTAATGGTGGAGCTCTCTTGGTAGTTAAAATTTTTTAAGCTCAAATGGACAAGTCTTTATGAAGAGATAGGATGCCTATTTATACAAATCCAAAGTCATAAAGAGCTTTCAGCCGGATTATCCGACGGATTTCTGCAAAAATTCTTTGGATTATCCGGACTACAGTAACGGCTAGAAATAGAGCCGTTGGATGCATTTAATGCAGCTGATAGATGCAGTTGGATTTGAATTTTAAATAATGCCAGCAAGGCAAATGGATTATCCGTCGGATTTCTGCAGAATTCCGGCGGATTATTCGAACTATTGCTCAAAAAACCTGCTGTGATCGATCAGATGATTCGTCGGATTTCTGCGGACCTCCGGCGGATTATCCGAACTATTGTTCACATAACTTGCTGTGATCGATCCAATGATCCATTGGATTTCTGCGGAACTTCGGCGGATTATCCGAACTTTTTCACACAAACTTGTTGTTTTCGATCAGATGATCCATTGGATTTCCTCGAATATCCGACGGATTATCCGGCTCTTCATATTTACTTAATTTGAAATTTGCACCATATTAGTTTGTCATCCTTACTAAAGTGCGTACATAATTTCCTAGACACTTACAGACTCTTAGAAAGATAGAGGAGCTTTTGATCTGAATTCTTTAACTTTGTCATCATCTTCTTGAGTGCTTTAAGGTGTCTGTCGTTTGAAGGTGATTGGAAATATATTTTCTTCTTTTTTCCGAAAGAACTTCATAAGATTGTTGGAAATGTCTTTCTTCTAATTTGTCTGTCTCATTTGTTCCTGTAGACAGATTAGGGCTAAAATAGTACAAAGGTTAATTATAGTCAATATATCAAAATTGATGTGACAACAAAGAGAACTTTGTTGATCGAGGACATGTAGTGGCTTCTATGTTGACTTTTGCTTCTCTATTTTCCTTTAGAATGCTCTAAAAAGAAAGTTTGTATCTTTTAGTACTTATTTGTGCTCAGAAAACCTTGTCAATATAGAGAGCAAGAGACCCAAATCTTTATTCGACTAGACCCATTAATTTGATAGCTTTTATTTTTTTATTGTTATCTCTCTCTCTTGCGTTGTCCGTCGTAATGCATGGAAGTTTATGCATACTGAGTTGCATATTTTTTTTAGGTCCATTATCCTCAATTTTTACACACACACCTACACCTTTCTTACGGTTTGATCCTAAACTGTCCGCCTAGCCATGGAGGTTATATCTCTCTTAATATATACATCATAACAATACAAACAATACAATGATGCACTATCCCATGTTGGATTATTTATTGCTACAATATTTGTCGATATGCAATTAGTCTAGCAAGATTTCAAATTTGTTGGAAAAGTTGAGAAATACAAAGCATGTGTGAACATTTTTTGTGTGTGCATAATATGCATCAATTACGCTATTTGGCTCCCCAAAAAATTTGGATGATATCCTCTCCCATTATGTGGCATCTGACATGGCAGTTGACATAGCAGCTGACATAGTAAATTTTAACCCAAAAAATTAATTACAATTTTTTAAAGTTAATGTTAATGCTAATTTTAATATATTAATGTTAATATTAATATTAATATTAATGTTAATGTTAATGTTAATGTTAATGTTAATGTTAATGTTAAAATTAATAATAATGTTAAAGATAATGTTAATATTAATGTTAAAATTAATGTTAATTTTAATGTTAATTTTAATATTAATTTAATATTAATTTTAGTTTTAAAGTTAGTTTAAATGTTAAATTCTGTCATGTCACTAGCCAAATTATATGCCACATAATAGGAGATGGCATCACCCAAATTTTTGGGGAGGCAAATAGCATTTTTGAATATGCATATGATAAGAAGATGAAAACCCCCCTTCCTCTTGGTACTTATAATATGGCGTCTGCAACTTATTTTTGATAACAAGTTATATTAAGATTTTTGCTTTATGTGGGGCGGGTATCATCCATATCGATTACCAAGAGGTCAAATAGATCAAATTTAGTTAATCTTGAGATACATGAAACTAACCACAAATACGCCATTCTCAGTACATTTTCACTTTCTGTTATAAATCAGACTACGGGAACTCAAATATAAACTTATAATGTGGTTATGACACGTGATATTATTTTTACATTTAGGTCCTTAATTTTTTCGGTTTAGATCATTGAAAAAAATTAAGGAATAAGATATACGTAATCCAACTGTTATTAATGGTCGAATTTTTAAATTTAAGAACTCATGAGTTCCTCTAAGATTTTTGTTCTGGATATATGGGTTTCTCGTGAGAGTTTTAATTAGGGGTGAGCGTTCGGTTTATTCGGTTTCAACCGAACCGAAATAGTCAAAATCGAATAAACCGAAATTCTAAAAATTTAAAATCGGGACTGAACCAAAATTAATCAAATCGAAACTAAACTGAACCAAATAACGATTCGGTTTGTTCGGCTGGACTATTTCTATTGTATAATGGATATGGTCCAAAGTTAAAATTGTGGTTAAATATGTAATTAAAAATTATAATTTTATATACACAGTTGTTATATTTACGTCCAAAGTTAGACTAGTTAAATTACCAAAATTTGATTTTAAAACACATAAATAAAATTGTTCCTTTCAAAATATATACATTTTAATTACAATATATACATAGAACTGCCGGTATTACATAATTGAACAAAGCCTGATTCGATTTTTGACAGAAATCGAAACTGAATAATTTTTTTAGTATTTTCAAAACCGAAATCGAACCGAATTTTTTTCAAACCAAACCGAATCTCTTATTTGATTTGGTTAGATTTTCGGCCCAAAACCGAATAATGCCTCACCCCTAGTTTTAATTAACACCTAACCAAAAGAAGGCTCTCTTTTTCCAAATTTCTGAGAACCAATAACGAAGCATAAAGTAAAGTCAATGCATGAAAAGGCATAGATAGATACTTGTTACATACCCACAAGATTTGCGGGTTTGTTTTTAATTTATTTTTTATTTCAAAAATAAAAAAATTTATACACTATTAAAAAAAAGTAATGAAGCACATTTCATTCAATTAAATGTCTTAAAAAATTGAAAATGATTAATATGTGATGGCTATTTTGGAAAATTGAAAAAAAAAAAATTTCAAGTAATGGTGGCTGCTTTGGAAAATTGAAAAAATATTTCCAAGTATGATGATTGTTTTGAAAAATAGGAAAGAATTTATGTGGGGGTGTAAAGATGCTGGCACTTGGTATGTTATTAATTTACTTCCGAAATTTGAAAAAGTTTATGTGTGATAGCGTTAATAATTGAAATTAATTTGTCTTAAAAAAATGGAAAGAATTAATGTGACAGCTGCTTTGAAAAATTGAAAAAAAAGGTTTTCAAGTAATGGTGGCTGCTTTGGAAAATTGAAAAAAAAAATCCAAGTAATAGTGATTACTTTGAAAAATTGGAAAGAATTTATGTGTGGGTGTAAATATACTGTCAGACCAATCTAACCTAAAATGTTCATGGACCTATTCGGACCGGACATGATATGGCCAAATTCGAGTCCGATTTTTAAACGGACCCAGAAAAATGTTCAGGCTCTATTCGTTACTTTGATTGGACGGTCCGCGGTCGAACCATTTACCGAGCCGGACTCGTTTGGACAACGGACTGTTCTCTATTTTTTATTTTATTTGTTTCCTTTTGGGAGGCCAAGTTTTTTTTAAAAATGTATATTTTCAGTGAATTGTATTTTAAAATATACAGAGAGCCTTGGTCCCCTCCCTACACCTCTGTTGTAGTTATAAAAAGATTTGAAATTAATTTTTTTACTTTTATTTTATAAACTACTAAAATTATCGATTTGCAATCTCTCTAATCTATCACACGAATAGAAGTTACAATCTATCTCTCAATCTATTAAAATGCATTAACACATAATAATTTTGTAAATCATTGATTAATGTAACCATAAAATTAGTACTTGTTTACTACAGATTACTGATTATTGGCCTGCAAACATGGTTTAATAATTCTTCTGTTGCTGCAAAATGTGAGTTTTTCATGGATTATATTTGGCAAAGCACAATAGTCTTTATTCTTCTCGGTATTTATATTGAGTTTTGTTTTTACATACTGAAAGTTCTTAAAAAAAAACTATTCTAGGGTTTTCTTAAAGTCGATATTTATATTGAGTTAGGAATTCCAGAACTATCAGGAACCCAACTCCTAACCCAACCATGAATGGTTTAATAAAACATAACATAAATCCATAGTTTGTCCGATACATTCGAACATTAAAAAATCAACAATCATCAAAATAAAATGGTGTACAACAATACCAAATCAAAGCAAAACATACCCTCAAACCAAAGTCAGACTCGTAACAAAATCCAAACTTAAACCAAAAGGATAACAATCAGACTTGATGACATGACTAAATGTTCAGAACTCTTCCTTCTCCACTTTTATCTTTTTGAATGGAATCTTGGTTGTTGAAAAATCACCATCCCCACCGCTTGCCTCTCCTACACCTTCAAGATCAACAATCTTGCGGGTCTTCGAGCTAGTAAGTGTAATTTGATTGCATGAATCTCCATGGGCATCTCCAGTAACGGAATCCTTCATCAATAAAAAAAAATTGACTAGATTTCAAGTTACTAAGTATGTAGCAAAACGACTAAAAACAAAAACTCTAACAGACCTGTGTTATCGATACTTTTGGTACATGCTTCAATCAAGACATAATCAGAAGACATTTTTATGACACTATAAGTAGAGAATTCTTCCTTTAGGTTATATTCAAAAACTTTAACCTTGAAAATGTATTTGTTTTTAATAAATACATTCAGTGCATCGGAAAAATTCTCTATATCTCCATTCTACAAATTAACAAAAACATAAAATGTACCAGCATACGAATAATACAAATAAAAAGTCACAAAACACCATATGTTTTCAAAATCAAACCATGATGAGTTCAGATCTGATTTGCGAAGAACTTTTTTCAATTATCCTAGATGCATCTTTTTCAAAGACAACAAATGAAGCAGAAGATGTTTCATCCATTACACGGAGCTGAACCTTGTAACTACAAAAAAGTTACAAACTTAAATTGCTATGACAAACATAAAAAATATGTACAAAAATTAAACTAATATTATTTTATTTTAATTCAACCAACCTTGGATTAACATACTTAACAAAGTCATCTTTCTCACACCAATATTTGTTTTCTTCTTTTTTGACTTTTTTCCTAATTTACGGCATGCATTATAGAACCAGTTGTACTATGTCTCAATGCAGAGTACAGTGGCAACAACAACACACACACATTCCTATAAATATAAACAAAGTCAGTAATAAAATAACAAGTCTAAATTAAATGAAGAATTTAATTAAAGTAATATTATCAAACCAAAATACCGTTGTTGTCTCACGAAGTTCATCCAATGTTTTGGTCAAAGATATTGGAAAATCCTCCTCATTAGCATCAGTTTGATTGCTGGTTGTGAAACTACTAACCATGCTTGATCCTTCCTAATCACCATTCAGACTACAAAAAAATGTCATTAAACTAATAACAATCTATATTTTGTAAATTAATCATTCATATATCATAAAAAATATATGAAATAATGGTAGACTTGAGCTTGAGTTTTAATACCTTTGCCTAAATTCAACAACCTCAGATAGCTCACCATTTAGCCACAGCTTTGAACCAAATTATATACAATTAGAGAGGGTTGCAACACCTTATACAACACATTAACAAAACAATTTGTAAGTATTAGTAAATATAAAATGAATTTATTGTCATTACACTAAACAAATAACAAAACAAAATGTGTTTACTTATATTATAAAATAGTTAAACTAATATTAGCTGGGGTTATTTTCATAAAAGTAACCGAATAATAAAGCACAATGTGTTTACTTATACAATAAAACTCAAAACCATCAATAAGTATTGGTATATTTAATTTAGTTGTCATAAACTACATTCAATTATAACACAGATTTGTTTACTACTATAACAAAATCATTGGTGAATATTGATAATTGAATGTAGTTTCATAACACTAAGCTAATTATAAAACAAATTTGTTTACTTGCACAACAAAAAAAAAGTACAATTTTAATCTTAAATTATTAGTTTACCTCTCCAACTTTTGATCTTAGCATACTACAGAACAATTATAAGTGGACCACGAACTACAACAAATTGTGTTACAATGTCGGAAGCAAACTCATCCCAAAGGGTCAAATTGATGGTGTTATTGCTGTAAACACACAAAGAACACAAAGTTAGAATAATTTAAATTATATAAGCAATAAAATATATTTATATTTTAGAAAAAAATTGAAATACTTACTGTCGATCTGACACCTGAATAGAAACTCGTTTGATCTCATTTCCACTAGAATTGGTGACCTCAATTTCACCAACAAAAGATACCTTTCCAATGATGTCTGCATAGAAATATAAAATGGTTGTATCAATTATTAAATTAACTGTTTAAATTTAAATCAAAATACAAATAACAAATAATTTTACCTATTAGAAATGAAGCATCAAAATTTTGAGATAAAACATCTTCGAAGGGGACGAAATTAAATATCCGATTTTTAATTGGAGAAGCATCTAATTCTTTTAAGCATGCTGAATAAAGAAAATGTATCTTGAATGAGTGTTTAGTAGCCTTGTATTCTCCTCCATTTTACGCTACTACAAATTTATGAATTATGTAGCATTTTCCTTCTTCCAACTCGTTCATGTACTTCAGCAGCAAAGAATGCTTCACCATTGCTTGAATGGTTGTGTCCTGATAGATGTAAGAATATAAGATGATATTTTACAATAAATAATATTGAAACATAAATACCTTTATAAAAAAATTACCTTCTCATCTAATAGCACAATCTCAATACATTTGTATTGATCTCTCTGATTATACACAGGAACCCGCCAAAGACAAATAACCCTAACGTTGATTCTCCATATCTCTTTCTCAGGGTTAACATCACTAAGAAAGTCATACTTTCTTGCCATCAAATAAAAAAAATCGCATAGAAACAATAAAATTTAGGAGTGAAATAGAGATACATTGAAAAAAAAAAACCAAAGTAATTCATTTACAAATAGTATTACATATAGCTAAACAAACACTTTTAAGTTGAATCACTGCACAATAAACAAAAACTTACATATAATTAACAAATATTACACTGGATGAACCAAAGGTGCTTACTATAATTAAACAATGTACTGGATGAAACACTTACGGTTAATGAAGTGAAGTAGGACTGAAAAATATTTACAAAAAAAAAAGAACTTTGATAAAGCACAAATACATTCCTATAACTGATGTTGTGTATATATATCAATTCAAAAAGTACGAATTACTAATCCAACTAAAGATATTAATTATTATCACAATTATACATTCTAACGTTTGAGATTTCTATTTATTATTATGGGACTATTTGGTATTTGCTTGCTTGGCTGCCTGATCTGTTTTGAAAAGTTGAAAAGTAGTAATGAAAATGTGTGCTATTGTGTAGTGGTGAACCTGACACTTGATATGGTATGAAAAAGTTGGAAACTTAATTTGGGAAGGTGTATTGTTGTGTGATGGTGTTAATAATTGAAATTAATTTGTCTTGAAAAATTGGAAAGAAATAATATGTGATGGTTGCTTTGAAAAATTAAAAAAAAAATAACTTTCCAAGTAGTGGTGGTTGTTTTGGAAAATTGAATTTTTTTTTCCAAGTAATGGTGGTTGCTTTGGAAAATTAAAAAGAATTTATGTGTGGTTGTAAATATGCTGACACTTGGTATGGTATTAATTTATTTTCGAAATTTAAAAAAGTGTGTTGTGTGATGGTGTTAATAATTGAAATTAATTTGTCTTGAAAAATTGGAAAGGATTAATATGTGATGGTTGCTTTGGAAAATTTAAAAAAAAAAAAATTTAAGTAATGGTGGCTGCTTTGGAAAATTGAAAAAATGTTTCCAAGTATGGTGATTGTTTTGAAAAATATGAAAGAATTTATGTGTGGGTGCAAAGATGTTGGCACTTGGTATGTTATTAATTTACTTCCAAAATTTGAAAAAGTGTGTTGTGTGATGGCGTTAATAATTGAAATTATTGTTTCTAGGAAAAATATGGAAAGATTTAATGTGATAACTGCTTTGAAAAAAAAAAAAAAAAACTCGAAAAAAGAAAAAAAAGACACATCAACAATAATTAATGCAACCAATTGTATAGTGGATATGGTCCAAAGTTAAAATTGTATTTAAATATGTTATTAAAAATTATAATTTTTGTATACACATTTGTTGTATTTACGTCCAAAGTTAGACTAGTTAAACTACCAAAGTTTGATTTCAAAACACATAAATAAAATTGTTCCTTTCAAAATATACACATTTTAATTACAATATATACATAGAACTGAGGGTATTTACATAATTGAACAAACCTTATTCGATTTTTGACCGAAACCGAAACTGAATAATTTTTTTAGTATTTTCAAAACAGAAATCGATCCAATTTTTTTTCAAACCGAACTGAATCTCTTATTTGATTTGGTTAGATTTTCGGCCCAAAACCGAATAATGCCTCACCCCTAGTTTTAATCAACACCTAACCAAAAGAAGGCTTCTTCTTTTTTTCCAAACTTCTGATAATCAATAACGAAGCATAAAGTAAAGACAATGCTTGAAAAGGAATCGATAAATATAAGCACGGAATTAAGTAACATTAATTTGGCACCTCTAGATAGTAACTTCCCTTCCCAACTAACTAATTATTTTTTCCTATTTTTGTAATGAGTTGTAACCAACCTTATTTTTTGTGTGTTCATGTCCTTAATGGAGGTCCAGTATGTAAGAGCATCATTAGTAAGGCCTATCCCATTTTCTAGATTAAAGATTTAGAATGTAGGAGCTCATTTTGTAGAATAGTAAGTCTCATTTCTAGTCCTAATTTCTACAATTTCGGTTTCATCCCATCCATAGGTGCTAAGGGTTGGGCCTCCCAATTTCTAGATTCTAGATTGTATGAACTCGTTTTGTAGAATAGTAAGTCCCAATTTGGAGTCCAACATTCTAGATTCTATACTTTAAATTATTATTGTTTTCCATCAATTTTTGACCACACAATCTTTGGGACCGGAGCTCGCATTATCATTTTCTACTATTCTCATACAAATCCAACCTATTCTATATTTGCCTCTTTTTTTAAAAATTTTTGGGCTCCAAATTGCATTTGAGAGTCCCAACTAATGATGCTCTAAGTGAAATATTTCTTTTAAGAATTCCGACATATATGCAAGAGAGAGAGAGTCCAATAGTTCTTCATTGTCCAAATATTTTTTTTATTATAATCCACACGTGCTTACACGTCTTTACGGTTGAAAGGCTCGAATTCTGCCGGCTCCATCTAATGTCCGTAATGCTTTTTACATGAACTACAAGTGCTGGACATTCGTTGCCCAAATGTTAGTAGAGCAATTTCTTTATTCTTAACTGTTAAACCAGATGCCATCTCAAACATCAAAAGAATGAATTAAAATTTATTTTCTGGAGATCAGATGCTTACAAAAAAATGAGTGTCACCAAGGTGGTAGTTAACAATATCACCTAGATTTGCACCAGAACCTTGCAAAATTCCTTCGTCATTTACTTGACACCATTAAGTAAAAGAATGAAACAATTATCTTTAAATGCATTAACAATCCATGATATGGATCTCTATCAGCAGGGGCGGAGGGACACAAAGAGTGCACTGGGCTGTAGCCCAGTGCAAAAAAAAAAAAGCTTTTTTTTTTTTTTTTTTTTTTTTACTTATATGTGCGGGTTAGCTGACTAGCCCAGTGACTAGTGAGGGGTGGGCTGGAACCTTTTGGATGAGTGGGTGGCACTTTGCTTTCAAGTAGCAGCTCCCCCAGTAGGCTAGCAAAAGTAGCAACTTACCAAACATAAGGTGCTACCACACCAGCAAGGCTAGCAAGTAGCAGCTCCCCCTAGGGATGGCAATGGGGCAGGTCGGGGGCGGGGATCATACCCCCCATCCCTGTCCCCGAGTAGTATGCGAATCCCCATCCCCGTCCCCATCCCCGGTCGGGTTTAAACTTTTATCCCCGTCCCCGTTTAACAGTTTACTCCCCGTCCCCGCAACCCGCCGCATTAACACTGTTGGGATTGGATTTTTAGTCCCCGTCTGCCTCCCCGTTAATAATTTTTCTGTATAATATAAGCTATTTCATTCCAAAATTTTTTTTACAAGACATGTTGATAAAATATTGAATTAATAAAAATTATATATAGTACTAGATAGATCATGAACTCATACAAATGTGTTGCACATATAAGTATAAGTAATCGGGATCGGGGATTTACCGGGGCGGGGAGTACAATACCCATATCCGACCCCGAATACGATCAGGGATTTTGTTTAATCCCCATTCCCGTCCCCATCCTCGTTTCTATATCCCCAAACCCGTCCCCGTCGGGGGAAAAAAGTCGGGTCCCCGTCGGGTTCGGGGGAAGTTGCCATCCCTAGCTCCCCCCTTCCCTCGAGGACCAAACTCTTTTCCAAATTTTTTGGTGTGAGCACTCTGAATTTCGGGTTGAAATTTTTTTTCATTTATTTTATTTTTCAGATTATTGGTTTTGATAAATATTTTATTCTATTTATTTATCTGTTAGTGTACTCTTTCATGCCATTGATATTTGGAGTATCAGGGATATTCAACTCTGGAAATCCTCTTCACGAGTTTTGGAGTGGACACGATTAGCTTCATGACGGTATATGGTGTCCCACCTAAACTTGTTCCCTTGTGCCCCTTTTTCTTCGCTGAACTTCGGGTCGAATTAGACCGTTCAATCAGTAATTGATTTTCCCACTCTTTTCCTTGATCATTTTCAGCGCGTTACCATGACATTTAAATTGGGAGCGCCAGACCAGTCATTTCCTTGAAACCAACTCCTCATTGATGATCTACTCGAGACGCTCGTCACCCATGACCTTCGTTTCCCACTCATTCATGTCATTTTGGGCTCCATTTGATTCACACAACTTTTCCAACGCGTGACCCGATTTTATTTCATGCCACAGCGTCACATTCATTTTCCAACTTGATTTGTGGGTCCCCTGTCGACCAAAACCTGTCAGCCCCAACTATGGACATGGCCCACTTTGAGCCTACTATCCGTCCGCCACTTGTGTCCCATTATTTGGAATCCCCATGTGCTACTTATTTACACATGATCATCAACGTCTAATTTTAATTCGATTTTCGCACAATGTCCAGTTTTGATCCAATCCGGCTCCACCGAGTCCAGTCCAGCTTTGTGTTATTCTCCATCATGACACCCTCATAATTCTTGCCCAAAAAAATATCAATTACTCATTTTGCCTATTTTTCTATATTTAATAGAATTTCTATTGAATTAATCTCCGTTGGAAAGACCTATTTTTAGTTAATTTAATCCTAGCCTTTTGATTCACCTAAACAAATCACCACCATCCAATTTCTCCCCAACCCCATAGCAGCCTATGTCCGGCCCTAATTCCAATGTGGAGAAACTTTTTCATCTCTCTCTCTCTTATCCTCTCCTTCTCTCTCTCTCTCTTTCACTTTTTTTTTATTTCAACTCACACAAAAACCATGCAACAGCAAAACCAAGCCATGCATCACCACCCGACCCCATGGCCACCTCCACCTCCTCACTCCCCCGACCTCCCCTGGTCGGCCTCCGCCGTGGCCGAGCATGGTCGGCCTCACCCACAGTCTCCTCCCCCAAAACTCCATCTCCTCCTCCTACTTTCCCTCCTCCTCATAAGCAACAACCGCCGTGCCGCCGCCACTGGCCGCACCTCCGCCGGGAATAGGCCGCGCAGCCCTCGCTCGCAGCTGCGACAGCAGCCAAGAGCACCAGCAGCAGCGGCTGCGCCAACCGCGCATGCAGGCGCGCACGCACGAGCGCGCGTGGGCCGCCGTCGCGCGCCGCCACGCCGCCGTGGGCCTCTGGCCGTGCTCCCCCGCCCTGGGCGAGCCTCCCCTGACGGCCACCGTCCTCCGGGATGCGCCGTCGAGGCGATTCGTGCGTTTTGGACGAGATCCCGTCGGCGCGCGCGAGTTTGGAACTCAGATTTGGCGCTCTGTCGCAGCAACTTCGCGCACGTTTTTCCGGAGATCCGACCGTTGGATCGGCGATTTCTTTACTCCGTCGCAATCTCGGTATATCCACCTTCGCTCATGTAAATTTTCGTCCGTTAATTTTATCGTTTGATACATGAAAACCGGCCACCAAGTTGACCGTTTAAATTGTATTAAATTTGGACAGTTTCGCGGGGCCAACTTCGTCAGCTTGTATCTCCTCCACCGCAGCTCCGTTTGGCGTGCTACTAGTTCCGGTGCGAAGCTGGTATAACCCTCTTGCTACCCCTTCAGTTTTGTTTCATTGTGAGCTTGTTTGATTGGTTGAATTCGACGCCAAAGTTGGCCGTCCGAATTCGTAATTTCTAACTTGTAAAATTCCATTTTTGAACACGGGACTCCAGATTTCATTTCTGACACCACCATTAGACTTGTGGCGTCGTTCTGGCATGTTTTCATATAAAATTTGTTAGATTTGGAGAACGTGGGCCCGGGCACGTTTTCGGTGCAAAGCGGGTCCCACTTTCTGGGTCAACGGGACTTTTTGACGCCGGCTCATCGGAATCCAATTCCGGATATACTGTTGAGTTCGTATCGTCATTCTGGACTCGTTGACATATAATTTGCTAGGTTTTGGTGGACATTGGGTCTGGCACGCATTTCGGTGCAAGTCGAATACCAATGTCCAGGTCAACGGGTCATTTTGAGTTCGGCTCATCGGAATCCAATTCCGGAGATACCGTTGAGTTCGTATTATCATTCTGAACTCGTTGACAGGTAGTTTGCTTAGTTTTGAGAACTTTGGCTCCGGCACGCATTTCCGTGCAAACCGGAATTCCAAGTTCTGGTCAACGGGCCAAAATGAGATCGGGTCAGCGAAATCCAATTCTGGAGATACCGTTGGGTTCGTATCGACATTCTGGTTGCGTGGACATATAATTTGTTATATTTTATGGACTTATTTTTCTGCACGTTTTTCGGTGCAAAACGGCTCCGACACGGACACCGTTTTGACCCGAAATTATCTTTTTGCCCTTGTGTCCAAATTGGACCGTTGGGTAGGCTATCCTAGCTAATTTGACCATTCTGGACACGTTGGCGATGTTCATTTCATCGTCCGACTATGTTTGTTGATAATTTCTCTAAGTTTAACCTTTTTATAATTAATTAATAATTAATTCACATAATGTTCGTATTTCGGGATTAGTACAACGAAACTGAGATCAGTCAATTCCAGTGATCTCACATCGCTGAAATTGACAAGTTGGATACGTGGATCACTATAATAAGATTATCAACCTTACCGATAATCTTCTTATCTCGATTTGCGTGCCGTAAGTTTCGACGTACAAATAACGAAGTACACTTTAATAATTAGATTAGATTTACCCTGTTTGACCAGAGTTGACCAGTTGACCCAAAGTCAACTGTAAGTCAACACTTGACCTAGTTTGACTAGATTATTGACCGGAGTCGACCTAGAGTTAATTTGACTTAGAAGAACCTAGAATAATATAGATTTTCTGTAGGGATTTATTTATTTCAACTTGAACACCTTGTAACCTGTGTTGCTTTAAATAGGACTCTGTGGCTTCAGTGGGACCTCCTATACTTATCAGCTATTCAGGTTATCGAGGCGAGTACATTCTCTGACCGTTTCATACTTGTCTGGATTTACATTCTTGCTCTAGATTACTGTACTTGATGCTGACACGATTGTTATCACGGATTGGTACTATATGGATCTCCTTTTGGGATGTTATCCCCTTGTATTCACTAAATACATATTGTGATGTGCGTTTCACTTCTATATTGTATTTATTGAATACCTATATCCTTGTATACTCCTTGTGCATATTGTACTCTCAGTATCACATGAGTCCCAGGGATAGACCATTGTACACTATTGTATAACGTTGTACAACTATTGTATAACATTGTACATCTATTGTATAATTTTGTACACCTATTGTATAACATTGTACACTATTGTGCAAGATAACGTAACTGGAGTGGATCCTTGTGTATTGATTGGGGAGGGAGAGTAGAATTGGTTATGTACTCAAATCCTATTGTACAACATTGTATAACTATTGTATATGTCTATTGTACACCCACGTACAATGGAGTTACCATTGCATTTTCCTAGCCCGTTTACATAACCAGATTGTACTCTAAATCACATGTTCCTTACAGTTCTTACTTATCATATTTAGATATTTCCTGTTATTAAATCTCTACTGTTTTCTATACATTCTTCTTTCAGCGTTTCATGTACTTTACTCTATTGCATGCTTTATATTTCCTAACTCGATATGAACTGCGTGAGATGTTTTGTGCTCGCTCCCGTCCTGACTGGACCTGTTGAAAATTTTACAGATAGCCTGGAGGTGCCTACTAGCCTAGAGGAGACACATTAGAGGTTGTTTAGGTAGTATTTTATTTTGTCTGGAGTTGTATTTTACTTTGTGGATTACTGTATCTTTATTTGAGTTTTGAGATGTACTTCTGGGTTCATGTATCTTAGACACTTAGACTTCTATCTCCTGTATTTATTTTGGATTTCATGTTTTATCCATCTTTATCATGCTCTACCTTAGATGTGATTGAGTTTGTATCTACTATGTCACCCCCATTCGGGGAGTATAAACTGTTTAGTCTTATACTGTTAGATGCATTGAGACCTAGGACAGCGTTCTACCGTCGACACTGCGGCGTAGGCTGGGCGTCGTTACGTTCTCGTGCCCTAACTCTAGGGTGCGGGTCGTGACACGTTTTTAGTGGTGGCCCATGCAGGTCGAGACTAAAGTGTAGTGGTATTCGAACTAGAGTACCACTACAGCCTGCAGTAGGATTAGGATATATTTTGAAGGTACTCAATCACAGATAGGAACCCTTGAGAGATTTCCGGGACGACCCTGGAGAATCTTATTTAACTTCGATTTGAAAACTCTTTTTTTCCCTTGATTTAATCTATTTTACTTTTGTTGTTAAATTTGATTTTTACGGATTATTGTTGAATTGGAGTTTGTATTTATTTTGATGGAAGATTTTCGAATTTTGAATTTTGATGATAGCTGTTGCATTCGAGTTTGTATTTTGATGGATTTTGTTCATTTTGAATTTTGATGTTCGTTAATAAATTTGATTTGATTTTGAGTATTCATTATTGATTAATTTAATTTTTGGCAAGATGAAATTATATGGGCTAGGTCATCTATGTTATGGAATCTAGTCTTCTATAGTCACATTAGCCAGCACGGTGAGGACATATAGTCTGACTCTGGATGTATTTCTCGGGTATGGGAATTTAAGGTTTTTGCAGCCAAGCATGCGGCACCGCGAAAATGTTAAATACCATGATTCTAGAGATATGTGCATAAGTCAAGGGCTCTGTGATTATCGTAGCCTTGCTTACTAGTATGACGAGATTTAGAGTACCATGATTTTGGATAGACGCATATGATTATCAGATTGTACTTAAAATATTTTGAACATGTTTTCTCTACTTTTTCTCAGTCATTCAAAAAAAAATTAATTATTGTTTGTTGTTTTGCCTAGTTTCTTGTCATTTAACTTAAGAATATGTTTAGTTGTTTTCATAAACCTTTGTGTAACTTCTTGCTATGAGTTTTCATAATACAATGAATCGATGATTTTGCTAGACTTTATCTGAATTTGATATTTTAACTCTCGATTTCAAAACGGTTCCTTCTTTAAACAGATAAGCAGAGCAAATTTTAGCGTTATTTCTTTCTTGCTATTATTCTTGTATTAAATAATAATGATAATAAAACTGTCTCGATTTTGTCAATCACCTGCTTGCAATCTTGGTAGGAATCTAAATGTTAGTCTTAACGTAGAATTAATTTTATTGGGACATGAGAATATGTATATGAATATATATAGCAGACACTTTGCCTAACACGTATACATGCTACACTTGATTTTTTTTTTCACATATCTAGATACATATTAATATGTCGTTGATGTTAGATTGTCAAAACCCTAATATTTCTGGCCCTTTACTTTTCCATGTTTAGACTCGTAATTTAAATGAAAATTTTATGTTATTAGTTATGTTTACATCACTGCAACATGTTAATATTACACTTATTTAAATGTTAGCTTATTTTCAGATTTTGTATTAAATGCTGAACTAAAACTGGGTTTAACCTTTCAATACTAAGCTATAACCCTGTACAAGGACACACACACGCCTAGTATCTAACCATATGAACATGTCCCCATACACATGATGCTACTTTTCCCTCTCTAATGCTCTCTATATTATATAATGCGATTGGATTTCAATGCAAGTGATTTTCAATTCCTTAATTTTCAAATTGACTTTCTGTACCCTTTTAGATGATTGGTGGTTACCTTTCTTTATTTTTGATGAGTACCAGTTTTCACATGGGATGGTAGACTGTCTTACAGTTTTGATGATTTGATATTTCTGCATCCTTTCTCGTTTAGCACCCTGGATTGCTTGTGTGTTTTGATACCCTATGACCGATTCAGTTAGCATGAATAGTATACCTAGATGAGACTTTCAATACCACCGTTACCATGACCCTGGATATTGTCTTTTATTTGATGGTATGATTTGTTTAAGTTCTGGGACTTTGATTTTGGGGGTTTGACCTAGAGGGAGTAGGGACATTTTAATTTCGAGGACGAAATTTTTATAAGGTGGGTAGGATGTGAGCACTCTGAATTTCGGGTTGAAATTTTTTTTCATTTATTTTATTTTTCTGATTATTGGTTTTGATAAATATTTTATTCTATTTATTTATCTGTTAGTGTACTCTTTCATGCCATTGATATTTGGAGTATCAGGGATGTTCAACTCTGGAAATCCTCTTCACGAGTTTTGGAGTGGACACGATTACCTTCATGACGGTATATGGTGTCCCACCTAAACTTGTTCCCTTGTGCCTCTTTTTCTTCGCTGAACTTCGGGTCGAATTAGACCGTTCAATCAGTAATTGATTTTCCCACTCTTTTCTTTGATCATTTTTAGCGCGTTACAATGACATTTAAATTGGGAGCGCCAGACCAGTCATTTCCTTGAAACCAACTCCTCATTGATGATCTACTCGAGACGCTCGTCACCCATGACCTTCGTTTCCCACTCATTCATGTCATTTTGGGCTCCATTTGATTCACACAACTTTTCCAACGCGTGACCCGATTTTATTTCATGCCACAGCGTCACATTCATTTTCCAACTTGATTTGTGGGTCCCCTGTCGACCAAAACCTGTCAGCCCCAACTATGGACATGGCCCACTTTGAGCCTACTATCCGTCCGCCACTTGTGTCCCATTATTTGGAATCCCCATATGCTACTTATTTACACATGATCATCAACGTCTAATTTTAATTCGATTTTCGCACAATGTCCAGTTTTGATCCAATCCGGCTCCACCGAGTCCAGTCCAGCTTTGTGTTATTCTCCATCATGACACCCTCATAATTCTTGCCCAAAAAAATATCAATTACTCATTTTGCCTATTTTTCTATATTTAATAGAATTTCTATTGAATTAATCTCCGTTGGAAAGACCTATTTTTAGTTAATTTAATCCTAGCCTTTTGATTCACCTAAACAAATCACCACCATCCAATTTCTCCCCAACCCCATAGCAGCCTATGTCCGGCCCTAATTCCAATGTGGAGAAACTTTTTCATCTCTCTCTCTCTTATCCTCTCCTTCTCTCTCTCTCTCTTTCACTTTTTTTTTATTTCAACTCACACAAAAACCATGCAACAGCAAAACCAAGCCATGCATCACCACCCGACCCCATGGCCACCTCCACCTCCTCACTCCCCCGACCTCCCCTGGTCGGCCTCCGCCGTGGCCGAGCATGGTCGGCCTCACCCACAGTCTCCTCCCCCAAAACTCCATCTCCTCCTCCTACTTTCCCTCCTCCTAATAAGCAACAACCGCCGTGCCGCCACCACTGGCCGCGCATGGCCGCACCACCGCCGGGAATAGGCCGCGCAGCCCTCGCTCGCAGCTGCGACAGCAGCCAAGAGCACCAGCAGCAGCGGCTGCGCCAACCGCGCATGCAGGCGCGCACGCACGAGCGCGCGTGGGCCGCCGTCGCGCGCCGCCACGCCGCCGTGGGCCTCTGGCCGTGCTCCCCCGCCCTGGGCGAGCCTCCCCTGACGGCCATCGTCCTCCGGGACGCGCCGTCGAGGCGATTCGTGCGTTTTGGACGAGATCCCGTCGGCGCGTGCGAGTTTGGAACTCAGATTTGGCGCTCTGTCGCAGCGACTTCGCGCACGTTTTTCCGGAGATCCGACCGTTGGATCGGCGATTTCTTTACTCCGTCGCAATCTCGGTATATCCACCTTCGCTCATGTAAATTTTCGTCCGTTAATTTTATTGTTTGATACATGAAAACCGGCCACCAAGTTGACCGTTTAAATTGTATTAAATTTGGACAGTTTCGCGGGGTCAACTTCGTCAGCTTGTATCTCCTCCACCGCAGCTCCGTTTGGCGTGCTACCAGTTCCGGTGCGAAGCTGGTATAACTCTCTTGCTACCCCTTCAGTTTTGTTTCATTGTGAGCTTGTTTGATTGGTTGAATTCGACGCCAAAGTTGGCCGTCCGAATTCGTAATTTTCAACTTGTAAAATTCCATTTTTGAACACGGGACTCCAGATTTCATTTCTGACACCACCATTAGACTTGTGGCGTCGTTCTGGCATGTTTTCATATAAAATTTGTTAGATTTGGAGAACGTGGGCCCGGGCACGTTTTCGGTGCAAAGCGGATCCCACTTTCTGGGTCAAAGGGACTTTTTGACGCCGGCTCATCGGAATCCAATTCCGGATATACTGTTGAGTTCGTATCGTCATTCTGGACTCGTTGACATATAATTTGCTAGGTTTTGGTGGACATTGGGTCTGGCACGCATTTCGGTGCAAGTCGAATACCAATGTCCAGGTCAACGGGTCATTTTGAGTTCGGCTCATCAGAATCCAATTCCGGAGATACCGTTGAGTTCGTATTATCATTCTGAACTCGTTGACAGGTAGTTTGCTTAGTTTTGAGAACTTTGGCTCCGGCACGCATTTCCGTGCAAACCGGAATTTCAAGTTCTGGTCAACGGGCCAAAATGAGATCGGGTCAGCGAAATCCAATTCTGGAGATACCGTTGGGTTCGTATCGACATTCTGGTTGCGTGGACATATAATTTGTTATATTTTATGGACTTATTTTCTTGCACGTTTTTCGGTGCAAAACGGCTCCGACACGGACACCGTTTTGACCCAAAATTATCTTTTTGCCCTTGTGTCCAAATTGGACCGTTGGGTAGGCTATCCTAGCTAATTTGACCATTCTGGACACGTTGGCGATGTTCATTTCATCGTCCGACTATGTTTGTTGATAATTTCTCTAAGTTTAACCTTTTTATAATTAATTAATAATTAATTCACATAATGTTCGTATTTCGGGATTAGTACAACGAAACTGAGATCAGTCAATTCCAGTGATCTCACATCGCTGAAATTGACAAGTTGGATACGTGGATCACTATAATAAGATTATCAACCTTACCGATAATCTTCTTATCTCGATTTGCGTGCCGTAAGTTTCGACGTACAAATAACGAAGTACACTTTAATAATTAGATTAGATTTACCCTGTTTGACCAGAGTTGACCAGTTGACCCAAAGTCAACTGTAAGTCAACACTTGACCTAGTTTGACTAGATTATTGACCGGAGTCGACCTAGAGTTAATTTGACTTAGAAGAACCTAGAATAATATAGATTTTCTGTAGGGATTTATTTATTTCAACTTGAACACCTTGTAACCTGTGTTGCTTTAAATAGGACTCTGTGGCTTCAGTGGGACCTCCTATACTTATCAGCTGTTCAGGTTATCGAGGCGAGTACATTCTCTGACCGTTTCATACTTGTCTGGATTTACATTCTTGCTCTAGATTACTGTACTTGATGCTGACACGATTGTTATCACGGATTGGTACTATATGGATCTCCTTTTGGGATGTTATCCCCTTGTATTCACTAAATACATATTGTGATGTGCGTTTCACTTCCATATTGTATTTATTGAATACCTATATCCTTGTATACTCCTTGTGCATATTGTACTCTCAGTATCACATGAGTCCCAGGGATAGACCATTGTACACTATTGTATAACATTGTACAACTATTGTATAACATTGTACATCTATTGTATAATATTGTACACCTATTGTATAACATTGTACACTATTGTGCAAGATAACGTAACTGGAGTGGATCCTTGTGTATTGATTGGGGAGGGAGAGTAGAATTGGTTATGTACTCAAATCCTATTGTACAACATTGTATAACTATTGTATATGTCTATTGTACACCCACGTACAATGGAGTTACCATTGCATTTTCCTAGCCCGTTTACATAACCAGATTGTACTCTAAATCACATGTTCCTTACAGTTCTTACTTATCATATTTAGATATTTCCTGTTATTAAATCTCTACTGTTTTCTATACATTCTTCTTTCAGCGTTTCATGTACTTTACTCTATTGCATGCTTTATATTTCCTAACTCGATATGAACTGCGTGAGATGTTTTGTGCTCGCTCCCGTCCTGACTGGACCTGTTGAAAATTTTACAGATAGCCTGGAGGTGCCTACTAGCCTAGAGGAGACACATTAGAGGTTGTTTAGGTAGTATTTTATTTTGTCTGGAGTTGTATTTTACTTTGTGGATTACTGTATCTTTATTTGAGTTTTGAGATGTACTTCTGGGTTCATGTATCTTAGACACTTAGACTTCTATCTCCTGTATTTATTTTGGATTTCATGTTTTATCCATCTTTATCATGCTCTACCTTAGATGTGATTGAGTTTGTATCTACTATGTCACCCCCATTCGGGGAGTATAAACTGTTTAGTCTTATACTGTTAGATGCATTGAGACCTAGGACAGCGTTCTACCGCCGACACTGCGGCGTAGGCTGGGCGTCGTTACGTTCTCGTGCCCTAACTCTAGGGTGCGGGTCGTGACATTTGGCCAATTTTTTTTTCAACGACCGAGTGGTGGCTGCTCCTCTCTTCCCTCGCCCTCTCCATTCCGATCGGCAGCGGGCCAGCGACGCCTACTCGTCTTCCTCTGCCCTATCGTACAATTCTAACTCTTTTTTTTATAAAAACCTAAAACCTAAACCCCAAATTTGTGTTTGATTTTATGAGTCTTTGATCTTAATCTTCCTCATGTTGATGTACTTCGCCATGAGAAGTTCCAAAATATATCAACCATTTCTGAGTTATGCCGGACATTAGTTGAAACAAACAAGTCACAGTATTACAATCTGATCGACAAGTTGATACGTCTTGTTTTAACTCTTCCTTTGTCCATAGCAACTACAGAACGAGCGTTTTCAGCTATGAAACTTATTAAAACTAATCTGAGAAGTAAAATGGACGATGAGTTCTTAGCTGATGCTATGATTATTTACATTGAACGAGAAATTGCTGAAGATATTGACTCTGATTCTATCATAGACGAATTCTATTCTCTAAAGAACCGAAGAGTGCAACTTCGATAGGGTATCTTTCTTCTCTATGTCAGTCATATATATGTTACTTTTAATTATGGTCTAAGGTTATAAATATGTCTTGCTTCAACATGGCTACATTTTTCCTTCAGGTAGCTGATAATTTTCTTCATGATGCTAGCAGCAATATAGGAACTCTCATATGGTAACTCTCATATTTTGTTCCAAGACTCTTAGAAGCAAGGTAACTCTCATATTTTGTTCCATGAGTCTTAGAAGCAAGGTAACTCTCATATTTTGTTCCTTTTGGTCTTGAACTGTGTTTCTTTTGTGAACCCAATGTATGGACACATGATATATGCATCCAACTTTTTTTGTGAGAATTAACAAGTGAGATATGCAGGGTTGTTGGATACCTTACTACCTCACTAGTTTCAATTATGCAATGTAAACTGATATTGACATGAAAATGTTAATACATCAATGTTGAATTGAGTACATGTTATCTATATTTATGATGAATGCATATTTTGTTAAGTTTATTGTCTATGACAGGTTTTGAATCATCGAATCTACAAAGGAAACTCTGCCAAATTTTTTTGCATAAATTTTTAGAACTTTATAATAACTATTAGCTAGCCCACCCTACTCCAAAATCTTGGCTCCGCCCCTGTCTATCAGGATATGCATTTTGGAAATTTTGGATTAATCTATTCGGCACACAGTGGCTACTATAAATAGTCAAATTACAACCAAACCAAATATCAAAAATAAATAACAACCTAACAAGGCACCAAAATATTTTTATTATTAACATTACCTTTTAAATTAACTTTGGATCAACTAACAAGAGTATGCAAAGATGTAACATTAGCTTTGATATAAATCCAAATTAAAATTTGGGTAAAAAAAAAACAAACTATATTTTTTTTTGATTGGAAAAGTCATATTTTCAAACAAAATTAACTAGCATTACAGTCAAATGCACATACAAAATATTTTCCCATTTTACATATACATTTTCTCATTTCCTTCCACTTTGGCCATCCAAACAATCCTAAAAGAAAAAAAAGAGAGAAAAACAAAGAAGTACACCCTCATTTAGATTCTCTCATTCAAACTCTCCAAACCATGCCTAGACTATCAACAAGAATTCAATTGCGATCAATCCAAGCTCATTCGTATATCTCAATTCTATAAATATATATATATATATATTTCTCGCATGCAAAACACAAAAATGATATTTAATACTACCATATATAACAAAGGACGGAACCAAAAATCAATCCTTAACGTTAAATACAATTCAGGAAGAGTTGGTGGACCTTTCACAGTGTGTATTGCACTTGGACTTACTATGCTCAAGGATGCTAGAGATATATAGAAAGCTTTCATAACGAACATGATATTGGGCAGGTTCTTGAGCTTAAACCGCACATGGACATCTTGATTTGTGCAATTCAGGAGGAGATGTGGACCTTCCATGTTGTGCATCACATGTGGACTTGCTCTGCTCGAAGATGTGAATGTATGATGGATACATCTCTATTTGCACAGTTCAGAAAAAAAATACATCTTTATTGTATAGTTCAGGGAACATTGTGGACCTTTCACGATGTGTGTTAAAAATGTCGATGATGCATATGTATGGAAAAGCTTTCCCGACGAACATAATGATGGAAAGGTTCAAGAGCTTGAACCGCACGGGAACTGCATAATAAACTTGGTCGATATAGCCAAGAAGGAGAAAGCTATTTATAACACAAGCATGTTCCTGTAGAAGACGAAAGTCGGAGGCGCACAATCAAATTTTATGGTAGAGTTGGTGGTCATGGACTTTGTTCTTGGTTGAGTCGTTGACCTCGAAAAGATTCTACTTATTCCAAAGATGCTACACATGGCAGTCAAAATGGACATATTGGTCTACTAGCTAGAGACACCATATATATGATGTGGAATAGTCAGAGGGATGTGAGGTTGATGGTGAACATGAACTCTATCGTTGGACGACATACATGGAATTCGACTAAGGAGCCATGAGGCCAACACCCTCTTATCAGACTGGATGATGAGTTTGTTGGAAATCTAGCCCAATTCGAGGTGAAGTCTATAGCATCCATGGAAGAAAGTCGATTGGTGTCACTTATGGCGAAAGCAGCCAGAACTGGAATTTCGGTTCTAGGAACAATTTTTTTTTTGGATATTCCAGCGCACAAATTGATATTTCGGTCTGGGAAAATCAAGGGTTTGGTCTAGACAGATTTAATCTGGATCGTGTATTTGTGATTAAAAATTTGATATAAGGTTGGATTGATTGACTTACTTAGGGATAAGTCAAGTCTTCCTAAGGTTTTTTCCCCCCTTATAAGTAGGGGTGAGCATATAACGGTTGAAAACCGAAAACCAAACCGAACCTGTAGCGCCCCGCTTTCGATAGGCGACGGAACTTCATAATATGCTTGCGCCGAGTCAGATCGGCCGGGAACTTAGATGGCCATCTGACTCGATCGCTAAGCTTGGTAAACGATGACGCCTTGCGGCATCGATTCAAATCGATTTGGATGGAAGTTACGAGAATCGATCCAACTAATGGAACGAATTCTGTTGGAATAAGTCCTAGATGCAGCGGGCTGCGTCTCGGCGAGTGAGCTCTCTATAAGAGTCCCTTCGACGGGACCGGACCGCTGTATGGTTTTCTTGAAGCTTTGCCGCGGGGCTTGATTGAAGTGCTTTCGCGTCGTTTTCATGGATGCAATTACAAATCTCGATGCAAGAAAAAAAGAAGGAAATCTAATAAAGTGTTGATGTCATTGTAGGAGCTCGCGTAACTAAGGATTGACGTTGCGTAGAGCTTCGACGACCGGAACGAAGCAAAGTAATCGGTGGGTGATTCGGCCCCTTCTTTTCTACTCTGTCCCGCAAACTTATTCCTTGCCTCAAATTCATTCAAATCGAACGATGCCAAGTTAATTGCATGCCAATCCACTAAGTTCAAGAACTCAAAAAAACGTATCGATCTAGAGTAATTCACTCTGAAAATGCAAGTCTATCACATAAACCAGAAAGTTTAAGGTTCTAGTAAAGATTATTTTACGTGCTACAAAATATTATAAAACGTCGATCGTGGGTTATGATGCCTCGGACAATTTGGTGCCTACGGGACGCTAAATCGGGAGTACGACTTGGGGAAAAATGAATCGTTGCATAAGTTGGGGGAAATGATCATGCCGTTCAATACTGTCCGCGCTATACAAAACTGTTGCATATGTTAAACTGTTCACGCATTGGCATGGTCATGGACAGCTTGTGCACAAGTTGATATTTTTTCTCGAATCGATATCTGGGACATCGGAATCGAATCGACCTAGGGGGAATGAATAATCGTGCTTCGGCACTGATGCATTGTGGGACCGTCAGTCAGGCTTGCAACCTAGACTGAGCGGGCCGAAATGCCGTTGAGATAGTCCCACGTGATGTGTAACATCAATGACCGCATATAAGATAGTAGCATGCTCACCTATTGTCTTATGCAGGTGTAAATATTATCTCTGTTTTCATGCAGGGACGAGCACGGCCGTGGTAAGAAATACGATAAAACTGCTATGTTTCACTGTATGCTTTATTACGCAAAGATGGCTGTCGAATATGAACTAAATTCATTTAGTTCTAATAGAAAGACAACTCTAAAGCATGCCTATCCTAACAATCAGAGTCGGTTTAGACGAGTGGGTTCGTCTCGTCCACTTAGCAAGTGTGCTAATCCCATTCTCCCAATTTCCCCAGGTGCGACGGACGCGCCCAACTAAACTGGAGCTGAAGTACGGAGAGGCATTTTGAAGCTCTTCCTATACGGAAGTATTTTGAAGCCAATTCAAGTCGACGGCTTATGTATAAAGGGGCGAATGTATGGCACGGCAAGCGTAGTTCAGGCAACTTGTCGAATGTATTTTCTTTCTGTTTTCAATCAATGTAGCCGCAACGGCATCCAATGTAATTACGACTTGCACTTCGTTGCAAGCTATGAATGAAAAGTATTTATATCTTCCTATACTGCGTCTTGTATTCTGATGTGAATTGTGAAGTTTCAACTTGGCATATTAATATGAAAGCAAACGTAACGTTCTTGCCTTGTACGAGTGCAATTCCAGACTCGTACGACATCACGCCTTAGCGAGGACGATCGAATCGGCAAAGTAACATCGGGGACGAACGGTTTGTCGACTCGGGGCGTGACAAATTGGTATCAGAGCTCAGTTATGTTTCCTCGAATTTTCGAAAGATGTTTCATTGTTGGAATGTCCGTTGTGATGGCTCGATTGAATGCTTGTCGACATGTTGCGTGAAATAAAAGTTCCATACAGGTAAGCCCGTAGATTTTTTTTTAAAAAAATACTAACGGGTTTACTCTGTTTTGTAGGAATGACTAAGAAAAGAAACAATCCCGGCACAACAACCCAAACCGTAGATAGTACGTCGAGCACGAAAAGCACTGGCCCTAGCGAGACGACTATGGAGAAGATGCTACAGTTGATGGAACTGCAGCAGCAGCAGCTTCAGATACAATTCAAAGCACAATTTGATGCGCAGCATAAACAGATGAACGCTCTGACTCAGATAGTGAGCAGAATGGCGGGCAATACCAAGACGACGGACGAAGGACCCGAGGAGAAGCAAGGCGATCAAGAAGAAAACGAGAAAGAAGAAGCTCAACCGTAAATGATAAATTCTTCTTCCTTGTTCAAGGCAAAGGAGTTTCGCAAGATGAATCCACCAAAATTCAACGGCCGAGCAGAGCCTGATGTGATCGTGGGATGGCTCACGGAGATGGAGGACCTGTTTAATCTACTTAGCATTGAAGGGTCCCAGAGGGTAACTTGTGCGGCGTTACAGCTGCAACTGAGGGTGTACGACTGGTAGGCCGCTAAGAAGCAGGAAATCTATAAAGCCGATACAGACGCCACAATTTCCTAGAAAATATTCAAGGAAGCCTTCCTCGAACAGTACGTTCCTCGCGCCGTTCGTCAACAAAAAGAAGACGAGTTCATGACGCTGCGACAGGAAAATATGTCTGTCGACGATTATGATTCGAGCTTCTCAAAGCTGGCGAAGTTTGCCGGCGCCTTCCTGCCCAACAAAGAAGCCTGGTGTGAACGCTTCCAATAAGGCCTAAATGACGAACTGCGAAGGGACGTCATGAATCAAAGGTGCCGAACATACCGTGAATCCTACAATGCCGCTCTTGATAGTGAGCGTATCTTTAGCCGAATGTCGAGTAGAGGCATCTGTAACCACTTCAACAAGCGTCCTAATACTACCAAAATTTATCGATTTAGCGACGGCCACATCCGTCGCTAAGACGACGGTAATTACTATTAGCGACCGATTGTCGACGGATATTGGCCAAAAAAATCCGTCGGCAATCAGCTCGTCGCTAATAACCTTCCGTCGCTAAGTTGTCGTCACATGACGGAATAGCGACGGATAATCGACGTCACAATACGAAGCATTAGCGACGCATTTCCGACGGACTGTTGTCCACTTCAGCTTTTAAGTATTGAACTGTGTAGACAATACCGACGTAAATTTCCGTCGGTAAACCGTCGCAAAAGCGTATCAGATCGTATCATTCCGTCGCTAATCCGTCGATACCTTCGATATCAAGTGACGGAGTAGCGACGGTTTTCTGACGGAAATGCGGTCGACCAGCTCCTGGAAATTCATGTCATTTCCAGCAACTTGGCGACGGATAAGTCGTCGCTTTGCCGTCGAAATATATCGACCGAATAGCGACGGATTAACCGTCGACCTTGTTCTGGAAATTCTTGTTATTTCCAGAACATGGGCGACGGATAATCCGTCGCTATTCCGTCGAACAATGTATCATGCCGACGGATAGTCCGTCGACCATCCGTCGCCAACTGGAAAAAATTTTCAAATATCCAGTTAGCGACGGCATAACCGTCGAAAAGTAGTCGGAAACTGGTGATATCCGTCGCAAAACGGTCACAAGTCCGTCACTAACTGAGAATATTTTGAAAAAAAAATTACAGCTTTTTAGCTGTTCGCAAAAATTTACATAAACCAAACCAATATATAATGCACACCAATTATCCAACAATCACATAGACCAAATATATTATGCACACCAATTATCCAAGAATCACATAGACCAAATATGCACATACGAACTTAATGCACACCAATTATCCAAGAATCATATAGACCAAACCAAATTAAGATAAAATAGACATCAATTATCCGGAAGAGTAACCTAATATCCATCGTTATAATCCGATCATTGCACAAATATTCCAAATTTTTTACAAATATTCCAAAGCACATAGGAAAGAGTTGGCCAGTTACAGTAACCTAATATCCAATCCTGACGACCGATCATAGCACAAATATTCCAAATTTTTCACAAATATTCCAAAGCACATAGGAAAGAGTTGGCCAGTTACAGTAACCTAATATCCAATCCTGACGACCGATCATAGCACAAATATTCCAAAATTTTCACAAATATTCCAAAACACATAGGAAAATCGACTTTGGCCTCAACAAAGACCACAAGTCAGACGATGAATCCTCACAGCCAGGGATGATAGTTGCGTTGAGGCATGTACCATTCTATCAGCCACTTTGCATACGAAGGCTCAATCTGGTTAAGGTCTTCTGTAGGGATAGGAGGGTCGGTCCCGATGCTACTACTCTCTGACGGTGGCTCCTCCTTAGCTTCAAGCTTGGGAGCAATCTCTTCCCTGATGGTCATCGGTTCTTCCTTGACCTCGACCTTTGGTAACACCTTCTCCTTAACAGTCACCGGCTCTTGTTTGACGACGGAGACTTCCTCCGTGTCGACCTCCAAGGGTTTCTTGCCTCGACCCCTTCTTCGACTAGCAGCACCACCTCGACGAGTCCTAGGAGCCATCTTTCTGACAACAGAAATTTTTATATAGGGTAAAGAAATTTACTCAAGTTATAAAAGTTGTGACGTTGGTTTTTTGCGTTCATCATCATTAGAGGGAGCAGCACTGGAAAAGTTGTGACGTTGGTAGCATGAGAGAGTAAAAATCTGTATCACAAGACTAACAGAATTACTATGTAATCATGTACTCACCAATAACCGGATGTAACTGGAGTCGTTGAGCCTATCATGCAGTAATTTGTGGATCCGCTGGTATAGGCCAAATGTACTTAGTATCTAGTGTATCAGATTAGTATCGGTCTATCGGTTTGGTATATGACGTATCATATTGGTATTGGCCTTAACAAATTGGTATCGTCCTATATCCGATATGTACATGTATCGGCCGAATAGCTAGGATTCATATTGGTCTTATCGATTTGGTATCGGTCATATCCGATAGGTATCGGCCGTGTTGGATTAGTATAGACTATTTCGGATTAGTATCGTGGAAGGTTTAGTAACAACTGTACTTGGATTTCTCTCTTCTCGAGCTAGAATACCATTGCAAGAGAATCACCAGATCGTGATTGGCCAGTTACAGTAACATACATACTTCCTTTTCCATCAGGAAAAGCGAGATTGAAAAGGAAGTATGTATGTTCTGTAACTGGCCATCTACGCTCTCGTGACTCTCTTGCAATGGTAATCTAGCTCTAGAAGAGAGAAATCCAAGTACAGTTGTTACTAAACCTTCCACGATACTAATCCGAAATAGTCTATACTAATCCAACACGGCCGATACCAAATCAATAGGGCCAATATGACTTAATGGCTATACGGCCGATACATATCGGATAGGACAATACCAATTCGCTAAGACCAATACCAACCGATACGGTCCATACCAAAACGATAGATCGATACTAATCCGACACAGTCAATACTTATAAGTACCTACGGTCCAGGAGGTTGATCCGCTAGTACATCCATGTACGAACAACGAAGTAACGATCCATTTCAATTTGGATGTGAAAATCTGTATCGTAAGACAAACTAAACATAATCAGTTCTATTTCACATGCTTAATTGCCAAGTATGGGAACGAATAGCTCAGAACATGTCACGACCCGGTCCCCAAATACTTGGGTCGAATCGGATCATGCCCAGCCTGCACCGTTGATGAGACGGCGGCAGTAAGCTGTAATCCATATGCAGGTAATCAACAACATTTGAGTCTAAAATTTTCCACAACATTTATTTAAACGATAATTCAAAATTTGTTCTGTTACAAAGTTTCATAACTTAAAAATAACAAAGAAACTAATAAACTCAAAACTAAAGTAGCATCTATGGAGACGCTACAACATCATCATCAGCTGGAAGTACCGCCGGGTACAAATCGGGATCATAGTAGCTATTGATCAGCATCTCCAGGTCCTCAGTAATACCTAAAATGTTGTCTCCAGTCAGGAGGGAGCAAAGTACATTTTATGCAAATTTTAAGAATTAAAATGACAATTAATATCATGCACTTTTAAACAGTTTTTAAAGATGAAACAGTTTTGAAATACAGTACAGTGATATGAATAGGTAATGAATATGACCGAATTGGGTTACAGTAGTATCCTAGCGATACGGTATGGCTTGTCCCCGTGTGAAGAGGGGAAAGCTAATACAGTCAATTATCCTAATTTTGGATTTGGTCATATCCACTACTCTACTCCCCCAGTCCCCAACAGTACAGTCAATACTCCCGAAAGAGTCCGTGTTTGAACAGTGATTTAAAATTGCAATGAAATGATTGCTAAAATAATCGTAAATCCACATAAATGTACTTGCCTTAAATTCCAATTGGACGAGATTTGTACTTCGGGATTCGAAAGGTCACGCTCTTCCTTGAAATCCTACATTCCGAAAATTTGTCTCAGAATCACAATACTAAAATGATCTAATTACAATCTCTATTTGTACCCTAATCATTTTTAGTTATTTAATTAGCTAACACAACAACACAACGTTTACTAGTGCGTTGAATTTAAGAAATTCAATTTATATTCAATTTTCAGGAAAAACTTGTATTTATCAAATTATTTATAAAACATGATTTTTTTATCGTTTTATTGGAAAAACTTTGACACTTTACAATTATATATAAAAATATATTTCTTTTCCTTAAGGATTAGAAAATCATGAATTATTAATAATTATTAATATTATTTTGATTGTTCCTACGCATTCCACAATCCCAGAAAATAAAATAAAAAGCTACATTACCATATTACAGACCACAAAATAGGAACTGAGCTTATGCCCTTACAAACTTTATTACATAAATTGAAATAAGAGAAAATTTGGGTTAGTTTCAAAATTACCTACAATTAACATTAATAAAACTACTAATTTTCTAAAATAAATTTAAAAGAAATATGAGTCTCAGACTCTGGTCCAGTTGTCATGTTTCAGCTACTCTGCCTCAACGTCCGGACAAACCGGTGCGTTTGCATTTCACTGGGGCCCATTGACCAATAAGGTCGTCGCCCAAAAATAAAATAATATTATCCGAAAGTCATTTGAAAATCATTTTTATAATTTTCTAAAAATTTCGGCAGCACTCCCTCTGTTTTTGGTCAACCCAAAAACTGGGAAACGCTCCGTTTTCCTGCAAAATAATTCCCAAAACCCGAAATATATATATATATCCATAGAATATATTTTTCCAAAGCCAACACAACATTTCTGATATAAATACGGAATCCCAAAAACTCGAAACCATTTCGAATCAAAATTCTCCAAGAGAAACATCTCCAGCATTGTCATATAACCAAAAATTCCAACAGAACTCAAAAGAGCCCAATATGAACCAACAAAACCAAATCAGGAATTTAATTTTAATCTCCAAAAATGTTTCCGAAAATTATTGGAAACCCGAAGATTTCACAGAATATTGTTCTGTCCAAATTATTTCTCAGAAACAAACCAGCAACCAAAATAATTTTCCCGAAGAACTCGAAAAAGCCGAGATAGTAATGTAGTCATTACGTTACCGAAACCAAATTCCAGAAGGAATCTGTAAGACCAGTGTTTCATCATAGACTACAAAATTTAAAATACAGGATTAGAGGTTACCCAATCGACAACGTGAACCGAAAATAGAACTCGGAACGGGAACAGGCACGGGTCGAAGGGAAGCTTCGAGATCGGGCGACGGAACACACACGGAACGAACGGGGGTCGGCGCCGGCTGTCAGCACCCAAACGGACGGCGAAGGGGCCGCGCGGCTGGCCGGGGGTGTCACAAAAAGGTTCGGCCGGGGAGGAGCTCGGTGGTGGTGAAACGCCTGAGCTCAGACTAGGGCACGAAATTTAGGGAAAGCTTTAGAGATGGTGATGGGTGGAGTGAGGAGAGGGCTTAAATAGGAGTAGAAATTGGAGAGTTACCGGAGTAGGGGAGGTGGACAGCCACCATGGCCATCAAAGCATCGACGGTGGGGAGCCCGACAATCGAACGTTATGTTCGGAGGAGAACCGAAAAGACCATCGGTTAGAACAGAGAGTTAATACTCTCTTTCTCTCCCCAACACAAAAGCTTACAACTTAATCTATAACTGAAATGGGTTTATATATATATAGTAAAAGGATTTAATATGGCTAAAAAAAATTTTAATTGGTTATAAAAGAATTTCGGCCTAATATCAATAAATATGGTATTTGAAAATATAATTAATATTTCATAATTCTAATATTTTATATTAAAAATATTTTGAGTCCAAAATTGGATTCGGTCTGGGTTGACATACAAAAGTCCTAGTTAAATTATTTTAAAAGAATAATTTTACACTAAAATAAAATAATATCAATATTAACTAATTATCCTTAATCAACATTTAACATTATTCTTATAAAATTTTATTTAACAACTAAAGATTAAAGAAAATAATATGCAAACTAAAAACTATGGGTTTCACAGAACACAACCCAAAATTCATTCTAGCATATATTAGTGTGAATCATCTACGTTCTGTACATATAGTGTAGTATATGTTCTTATCGTATCAAGTATTCCGAAAGCATGGGATCATAAAATCGAAGACAGTTGAGACCAAGACTGTAAACATTGGCCGTGATGAGGATAGTGATTTATGTAACCAAATGTAGTAATCTTGTAATTTAAAGTTGGAAGAACATGCAAGTAGCCTTATAGTTGCTGCCTCACCAGTCGAACGACTTAATTGCCAAGTATCGGAACGAATGGCTCAGAACACAACCCAAGATTCATTCTAGCATACATTAGTGAGTTCATCTTGATTCTGTTACGTCCTTCAGATACTATATACGATAAGAACATAGATGATTCACACTAATGTATGCTAGAGTGAATCTTGGCTTGTGTTCTGAGCCATCCGTTCTGATCAAGCATCTTCCTTCTCCTCTCCTCCACCATGGCTCTGAACCAATCTGCTCCTCCCTACTTTCCTTCTTTTTATTTGACTCTCTCAGCCACATATGACATCCAGCTCAAGTGTAGAGTCGGGGGAGAAGAAGTGGGCAGGAAGAGGAGGGGGAAGCAGTACAGCCGGCAGCATGACCCGGAGGAAGTACAGAGGTTTTCTTCAACAGCCGTAGGAGAACTATACGGATATATCTTTTCACAACATATCACCTTGTCAAAGACCCTTAATGTGACAACCATGTTACCGCGGTGTCGGAAGACTAACATGTCATAATTTTCTAAGCCGTATGTTTTGACATAATCCTCCAAACTCTTTCCTGCTATGTAATAATGCAAGATTACTACATAGGAGGAAAGAGTTGGGAAGATTATGTCAAAACACACGATTTAGAAAACTTATGACATGTTAGTCTTTCGACACCGCGGTAACATAATATTCACATGAAGGGTCTTTGACAAGATGACATGTTGTGAAAAGATATATCCTTATTGTTCTCCTACGGCTGTTGAAGAAAACCTCCGTACTTCCTCCGGGTCATGCCGCCGGCTGTGCTGCTTTTCCCTCCTCTTTCTGCCCACTTCTTCTCCCCCGACTCTACACTTGAGCTGGATATCATATATGGCTGAGAGAGTCAAATAAAAAGAAGGGAAGTAGGGAGGAGCAGATTGGTTCAGAGCCATGGTGGAGGAGAGGAGAAGGAAGATGCTTGATCAGAACGGATGGCTCAGAACACAAGCCAAGATTCATTCTAGCATACATTAGTGTGAATCATCTATGTTTTATCGTATATAGTATCTGAAGGACGTAACAGAATCAAGATGAACTCACTAATGTAATACTAAGACATCATCTACTACTATATAAGATATAGTGATAGGTTGTCGTATCATCATTGCCGAGGGATGAGGGTCGGAGGACAGGCAACTTTATCTACGGCTACATAGTTTCTGCCTCGCCAATCGAATGGCTGCAGGGACTATATATGTCCTGATCACCATGTCGTACCGTAGACTAATGCAAATGGAGCACTTTCCCTGTTCACAAAAATATGCATAAACCAAACCAATATATAATACACACCAATTATCCAAGAATCACATAGACCAAATATGCACATACGAATTTAATGCACGCCAATTATCCAAGAATCATATAGACCAAACCAAATTAATATAAAATAGACATCAATTATCCTGAAGAGTAACCTAATATCCGTCGTTATAATTCGATTTATCTTCAAGTGTGGGAACGGATGGCTCAGAAGACAACCCAAGATTCATTCAAGCATACATTAGTGTGAATCATCTATGTTCTGTACATATGGTGTAGTATATGTTCTTATCGTATCTAGTATCTGAAGAACGTAACAGAATCAAGATGAACTCACTAATGTAATACTAAGACATCATCTACTACTATATAAGATATAGTGATAGGTTGTCGTATCATCATTGCCGAGGGATGAGGGTCGGAAGACAGTCAACTTTATCTACGGCTACATAGTTTCTGCCTCGCCAGTCGAATGGCTGCATGGACTATGTCCTGATCACCATGTCGTACCGTAGATCAAATACAAATGGAGCTGGAGCCAAAATACAGAAACCAAAATACAGAATCAAATCCCTGAGACGGATGGCTCAGAACACAACCAACCGGAGATGATACTCTGAGAGATCCATCTGAGTAGGACGTATACTCTGAGAGATAACCTTTACAAGAATGATATCAGTAGTGGGATTGAGTGCTGGAGGGGATATTATCAAAGTATACGTCCTACTTAGATGGGTCTCTCACCGTTACTATTTTTTTCTGACAGCATGGTGGATGTGCTCCGTCAACAGAATCTGGCTCCGAGCCAAAACTTTGTCCCGAAGTTCAAGTGGACATCCTTCGTGTAGAGCTCGAGTGAGAGGTTCCTGACAGCATGGTGGTCTCCTTTGTCAAAGTATCCGTGGTCGTCCCACAACCAATGTAGGATGAGCACGAATACTTTGACAAATGAGACCACCATGCTGTCAGGAACCTCTCACTCGAGCTCTACACGAAGGATGTCTACTTGAGCTCCGGGGCAAAATTTTGGCTCGGAGCAAGATTCTGTTGACGGAGCACATCCACCATGCTGTCAGAAAAAATTAGTAACGGTGGGAGACCCATCTGAGTAGGACGTATACTCTGATAATATCTCCCCCAGCACTCAATCCCACTACTGATATCATTCTTGTAATTGTGATCTCTCAGAGTATACGTCATACTGAGATGGATCTAGTATTCTCTCTTGTTGGTTGTCGTATCATCATTGCCGAGGGATGAGGGTCGGAGGACAGTACAAATAGTCTAATACAAAAATAACTCAATATGTAGTCCAATACAAAAACAACCCAATACAAATAGTCCAATACAAATAAGTACTAATAGCTAATGAGAACCACGCTGCTCACGCAAACGCTCAGTGATACGTTCACGCAACCACCTCGAAAAAACGAGATTTTTGGCGCGAGAAGAGCTGTCGTCCATTGCAAGGATTGCATGAAGAGTCCTCTCGGTCTCACTAGCTACCGGTGCTGGATGAATAGAACTCCCGGTCTCACTAGCAACCGGTGCCACTTCCTCCTTAACTGTAGGAGGAGCCACCTCAGCATTCACTGTTTTCCTCAAACGACGTGCCGCTCCTCGGGTCATGGGTGCCATCTGGTAAGATCGATAGTCACAAATAATATAATTGTAACATAAGCAAGCTAACTAAAGGAACCATCATGTAATTTGAGTACATTTTCGAAAGCCGATAAAGTATAAAAAAATTTAATTTTTTGTCAAGTGTGAGAACGGATGGCTCAGAAGACAACCCAAGATTCATTCAAGCATACATTAGTGTGAATCATCTATGTTCTGTACATATGGTGTAGTATATGTTCTTATCGTATCTAGTATCTGAAGAACGTAACAGAATCAAGATAAACTCACATAATGTAATACTAAGACATCATCTACTACTATATAAGATATAGTGATAGGTTGTCGTATCATCATTGCCGAGGGATGAGGGTCGGAAGACAGTCAACTTTATCTACGGCTACATAGTTTCTGCCTCGCCAGTCGAATGGCTGCAGGTACTATGTCCGGATCACCATATCGTACCGTAGTTCAAATGGAGCTGGAACTGGAGCCAAAATACAGTACTACTTCACCATGTCGTACCATTTTACTCTCTCTCTCTCCTCCTCCCTCTGGCGCTCTCACTCTCTCCGGCGCTCTCACACTACTAATTTTTATGTGTTTTAAGTGTGAGAACGGATGGCTCAGAACACAACCCAAGATTCATTCTAGCATACATTAGTGTGAATCATCTATATTCTGTATACATATCGTGTAGTATATGTTAACCTTATCGTATCTAGTATCTGAAGGACGTACGTAACAGAATCAAGATGAACTCACTAATGTAATACTAAGACATCATCTACTACTATATAAGATATAGTGATAGGTTGTCGTATCATTATTGCCGAGGGATGAGGGTCGGAGGACAGGCAACTTTATCTACGGCAATATAGTTTCTGCCTCGCCAGTCGAATGGCTGCAGGGAATATATATATCTGTCACCATGTCGTACCGTAGATTAATGCAATTAATGGAGCTGGAAATATCCGTCGCTAACCGGTAAGTAGTCCGTCGCTAACTGAGATTGTCACATATACATATGTATATCACAGCTAGATGTATAGATATATACATCTATACAGAAGCACACAACTGATAGAACTCGCACTGTCCTTGAGACAGTGAACATATACACCATGAATCTAAACCCCATATATATTCACATTTACTAATCCAAACACCACCAAACTAATGGAACACCCAATATGGATAACACATTATTTAGCCAATATATAAACTCAGATGAATTTGAGAAGCAAAGCCACCCGCCGCCCCCGACCAAAGCCCGCCGCCCCAAGCCCGTCGCCCAGTAGTTCGGTTGCATATATATATGAAGAGTGCTTATGGGTGTGCGTCGGTTGCAAATAGCCCCGACGCACCCGCCCCAAGCCAGCCGCCCAGCGCCTGACGTCGCCGCCCCAAGCCCACCGCCCAGCCCCCGACCCAAGCCAGCCGCCCAGCCTCCGACGCCCCCGCCCCAAGCCAGCCGCCCAGCCCCCGACGCTGCCGCCCCAAGCCCACCGCCCAGCCCCCGACCCAAGCCAGCCGCCCAGCCCCCGACCCAAGCCCACCGCCCAGACCCCGACGCCCCCGCCCCAAGCCCACCGCCCAGACCCCGACCCAAGAAAGCCGCCCAGCCCCAGACGCCCCAACCCCAAGCCCGCCTCCCAGACCCCGACGCCCCTGCCCCAAGCCCACCGCCCAGACCCCGACCCAAGCCAGCCGCCCAGCCCCCGACGCCCCAGCCCCAAGCCCGCCGCCCAGCCCCCGACGCCTCCGCCCCAAGCCCACCGCCTAGCCCCCGACCCAAGCCAGCCGCCAAGCCCCGGACGGCCCAGCCCCAAGCGCGCCGCCCAGCCCCTATACGACACCGCGAGAGAGAGAGAGAGAGAGAGAGAGAGATCGAGAGAGAGAGAGAAAGAGAGGGGGGTTACCTTCGGGAGAGAGAGAAGAGGACGTCGACGCCGACGACGACACCTACGCCGATCACCGAAGCCGACACCGACGAGAGAGAGAGAGAGAGAGAGAAGAGAGAGTGAATTTGGAGGGAATGCGAAAAGTTTCTCCTGCCGTTCCATTTAAAGTCTGGAACGTTCATATAGCGACGGACGAGCGACTGGTAATAAGCCGTCGCCCATCAGTCGCCATTTTTGATAAGTGCCGACTGATGTTCCGTCGCTAAGTCGTCGCAACAATGTCCCGCCAATTTCCTACACAATTTTTGCCAAATAATCGACTGTGTAGCGACGAAGGTAAATCCGTCGCTATAACACCGACAGTCTAGCGACGGATGTGCGACCTTTCCTTCCCCTAAAATTAAAATAAAAATGGCAAAGGCTTGTAGTCGAAAATCAGTCGCTGAGCGGCCACGAAACCGTCGATAATACCGACGGAAAAATTCCGTCGCTAAAAAGCCGTCGCTAAATGAGTGTATTTTGGTAGTGTAAGGACGCCGGCACCGGGGGATCGGGAATAGCAAAACGTCCGAACAGGTTCGATGACCGAGGCCATAGCAGTCAACACTGCACCAGGTGCGGTAGGCGTGGGTACCGAACCGTCGACTGCGTCACGAGATCTTGCTACAAGTGTGGCGAGGTAGGCCATATAGTTACATATTGCCCGCATAAAGGTTCGAATCAACACAACCCACCAAGGAACGTTCTGAATCCGCATAAAGCGCCGATACTGCAAGACGCAAATGCGGTGCCCGTCAACCAGCAGAACCAACGCCACGGAGCTCAAGGCCGAGTTTATGCCTTAACTCGGGACGAGACGTTTGCATCCGATACTGTTGTAACAGGTATATTACTCTACAAAAATATACCTACTCGAGTACTATTCGATTCGGGTACTAAGTATAGCTTTATATCTGCTGATTTTGCGAAAAAAAATAAAATAACCATGCAATCACTAGATATAAATATTAGCATTAGCACTTCGTCGAGAGTCGATATGCCTGCGAACTTTATTTGTAGGGACGGCCACATTTGTATTGGAGGAAGATATCTATCATTGGATGTCGTCGTACTAGACATCAAAGATTACGACATAATCCTGGGAATGGATTGGTTGGGCGCTTGTCGTGCAACGATCGAGTGCGCGAAGAAGAGAGTGGTGTTTCATCTTCCTGGCGAGACAGAGTTCTCATATTCGTGCGGTACAGTCTCGAAGACGGCAATAATGGTATCGGCAATCTCGACGAGGCGTATGCTGCATTCCGGCTCCGCAGGATACTTGGCATCAGTTCGAGACACGCGGAAGGATAATACAAACACAATACAGACCGATGTTGTGGCAGATTTTCCTGACGTTTTTCCTGACGAGATGCCCGGGATGCCGCCGGATCGAGAGATAGAATTCAGCATCGACACCTTTCCGGATACTCGGCCGATATCAAAGGCGCCTTACCGAATGGCTCCAGCAGAACTGAAAGAGATGAAGGTACAATTATAAGAGTTGCTAGACCGCGAATTTATTCGCCCGAGCGTCTCTCCGTGGGGAGCTCCCGTATTGTTCGTAAAGAAAAAGGATGGATCGATTCGGCTATGCATCGACTATCGAGAACTCAACAAGGCGACCGTGCGGAACAAGTATCCTTTGCCACGAATCGACGACTTGTTTGACCAACTGCAAGGCGCGTCAGTATTTTCGAAAATCGATCTTCGTTCAGGCTATCATCAATTGAAGATCAAGTCCGACGACGTATCGAAGTCTACCTTCCGCACTTGATATGGCCATTACGAATTCATCGTCATGCCGTTCGGTTTGACGAATGCCCCAGCCGCTTTCATGGATCTGATGAACCAAGTCTTTCGACCTCAAATCGATAAATTTGTAGTCGTGTTCATCGATGATATCCTTATCTACTCAAGGGACCGAGAAGAGGTACGCAGAACACTTGAAGATGGTACTGCAAATTCTGCGTGAAAATAAATTGTATGCCAAGCAGAGTAAGTACGAGTTCTGGATGAGTAGCGTGACATTTCTCGGACATGTAATCTCTGCCGAAGGTGTCGCGGTGGACCCAAAGAAGATTGAAGCGATGGATATCGAACTTGGAATTGAGTATCGATACCTACACCTAGCTCAGCTGAAGTTAGGATCGAGCCTATTTAGCAAGATAAAGACCGCACAGAAGGACGACTCATTCCTGAAGAAGATGCGCGAGCTGATTCCAACATGAAGGGCGACTGACTTTACGGAAGACGGGGACGGGACGATGCGACTAAAGGAAAGGCTCTGCATTCCTGAAACTGCCGAACTCATGAAAGAAATTCTGACGGAGGCACATTATGCGAAGTACTCGTTACATCCTGAAAGCACCAAGATGTACAAAGACTTGCGCACAAACTTCTGGTGGTACGGTATGAAGAAAGACGTGGCTACCTTCGTATCGCAGTGCATAGCGTGCCAGCAAGTAAAGACAAAACACCAAAGGCCAGGCGGAGAGCTGCAGAACATCGCCATTCCCGAGTGGAAGTGGAACAACATCTCGATGGATTTTATTGTGGGATTTCCAAAGACGCCGCGAGGGAATGATACGATTTGGGTCATTATTAATCGATTGACCAAGTCGGCTCACTTCATCGCAATTAAAGTAGGATGGAGCGTCGATCGGTTAGCGCAAATCTACGTCGATGAGATTGTTCGACTGCACGGGGTACCGGCCTCAATAATTTCAGACAGAGACGGGCGATTTCTATCGCATTTCTGGATGAGCCTCCAAGCGGCGATGGGGACCAAACTGAACTTTAGTTCGGCGTACCATCCCTAAATCGACAGTCAGACGGAGAGGGTAAATTAAATCCTAGAAGACATATATGCTGCGTCTGTGTGCGATCGACCTAAAGACTAGTTGGGATACGCATTTGCCGCTTGCGGAGTTTGCGTATAACAATTGCTATCAGTCGAGCATTCAGATGGCCCCATACGAAGCGCTCTACGGAAGGAAGTGTCGTTCGCCGATATGCTGGGATGAAGTCGGAGAGCGACAAGTGCTTGGATCGGAACTGGTGAGCAGGCCGTCGAAAAGGTCCTCTTGATTCGAGATAGACTCCGCATCGTGCAAAGTCGACAAAAGAGCTACGCAGATCATCGTCGACGACCGCTAGAGTTCTTGGTCGGGGACCATGTGTTTCTGAAAGTAACGCCCATGTGCGGTGTGATGCGGTTCGGCGTTAAAGGCAAGTTGAGCCCGAGATTTGTAGGCCCCTTCGAGATCATTGAGCGAGTTACGACGGTTGCTTATCGGATCGCACTACCTCCTGTCTTAGCTGATGTGCACGATGTTTTCCACGTTTCATAACTTCGAAAATACGTGCACGATCTAAGTCATGTGGTTAGCTTCGATCAGTTGGAGCTACGTACTGACTTGTCTTACTCGGAGGAGCCTATCCAAATTTTGGACCGCAAGGAAAAGGTGCTACGAAATCGATCGATGTCCTTGGTCCGCGTGCTTTGGCGGAACCATTCAGTCGAGGAGTCGACGTGGAAGATGGAGGCGGAGATGAAAGAGAAGTACCCTGCGTTGTTTGTCTAAATTAAGGTCAGACCCTTGTTCTTAAGTTTCGGAACAAAAATTTTTCTTAGTGGTATATTATGTAGCGCCCCACTTTCGATAGGCGACAGAATTTCATAATATGCTTGTGCCGAGCCAGATCGGCCGAAAACTTAGATGGCCATCTGACTCGATCGCTAAGCTTGGTAAACGATAACGCCTTGCGGCATCGATTCAAATCGATTTGGACAAAACTTACGAGAATCGATCCAACTAATAGAACGATTTCAGTTGGAATAAGTCCTAGATGCAGCGGGCTGCGTCTCGGCGAGTGAGCTCTCTATAAGAGTTCCTTCGACGGAACCGGACCGTTGTATGGTTTTCTTGGAGCTTTGCCGCTGGGCTTGATTGAAGTGCTTCCGCGTCGTTTTCATGGATGCAATTACAAATTTTGATGCAAGGAGAAAAGAAGGAAATCTAACAAAGTGTTGGTGCCATTGCAGGAGCTCGCGTAACTAAGGATTGACGTTGCGTAGTACTTCGACGACCGGCACGAAGCAAAGTAATCGGTGGGTGATTCGGCCCCTTCTTTTCTACTCTGTCCCGTAAACTTATTCCTTGCCTCGAATTCATTCAAATCGAACGATGCTAAGTTAATTGCATGCCAATCCACTAAGTTCAAGAACTCGAAAAAAACGTATCGATTTAGAGTAATTCACTCTGAAAATGCAAGTCTATCACATAAACCAGAAAGTTTAAGGTTCTAGTAAAAAGATAGACTATTTTCGTGCTGCAAAATATTATGAAACGTCGATCGTGGGTTATGATGCCTCGGACAATTTGGTGCCTACGGGACGCTAAATCAGGAGTACGACTTGGGGAAAAATGAATCGTTGCATAAGTTGGAGGAAATGATAATGCCGTTCAATATTGTCCGTGCTATACAAAACTGTTGCATATGTTAAACTGTTCACGTATTGGCATGGTCATGGCCAGCTTGTGCACAAGTTGATATTTTTCCTCGAATCGATATCCGGGGCATCGGAATCGAATCGACCTAGGGGAAATGAATAATCGTGCTTCGGCACTGATGCATTGCGGGACCGTCAGTCAGGCTTGCAACCTAGACTGAGCGGGCCGAAATGCCGTTGAGATAGTCTCACGTGATGTGTAACATCAATGACCGCATATAAGATAGTAGCATGCTCACCTATTGTCTTATACAGGTGTAAATATTATCTCTGTTTTCATGCAGGGATGAGCACGGCCGTGGTAAGAAATACGATAAAACTGCTATGTTTCACTGTATGCTTTATTACGCAAAGATGGCTATCAAATATGAATTGAATTCATTTAGTTATAATATAAAGACAACTCTAAAGCATGCCTACCCTAACAATCAGAGTCGGTTTAGACGAGTGGGTTCGTCTCGTCCACTTAGCAAGTGTGCTAATCCCATTCCCCCAATTTCCCCAAGTGCGACGGGCGCGTCCAACTAAACTGGAGCTGAAGTGCGGAGAGGCGTTTTGAAGCTCTTCCTATGCAGAAGTATTTTGAAGCCAATTCAAGTCGACGGCTTATGTATAAAGGGACGAATGTATGGGACGGCAAGCGTAGTTCAGGAAACTTGTCGAATGTATTTTCTTTCTGTTTTCAATCAATGTAGCCGCAACGGCATCCAATGTAATTACGACTTGCACTTCGTTGCAAGCTATGAATGAAAAGCATTTCTATCTTCCTATACTGCGTCTTGTATTCTGATGTGAATTGTGAAATTTCAACTTGGCGTATTAATATGAAAGCAAACGTAACGTTCTTGCCTTGTACGAGTGCAATTCCAGACTCGTACGGCATCACGCCTTAGCGAGGACGATCGAATAGGCAAAGTAACACCGGGGACGAACGGTTTGTCGACTCGGGGCGTGACAGAACCGAACCGAAATATGACAAACGGTTCGGTTTTTCGGTTTAAAAATTTGAAATAACGGTTCGGTTTTCGGTTCTTCATCCGAAAAATTGAACCAAACCGAAAATTGATTTAGATTTTGTAATTTATCAAACTACCCACAATATACATATACTAATGTTTATTAATCTCTAACTGAGCGCACTCTCTTCTCCTATTCTATGTCGGTGCTTCTTTGAGCACTCTCTCTATCTACCCTCAATCTATATATACTAATATCTTTCACTCTATGTAATATAACAATTCATAAATACAATAATGTCATATATTTTTTTAAATTTTGTTATTTAAATAGGCCCATTTTGCTAAAAACTTGAAGGCCATGCACATTGGTCCATGAAACCGAACCGACCGAAAACCGAACCGAATTAATTCGGTTCGATTTTTGTTCGGTTTTTATAAAAACGGTTTTGTTTTCGGTTTTAAAAAATACGGTTTACGGTTATTTCAGTTTTCACATATTCGATTTGGTTTGAACCGAACTAAACCGATGCTCACCCCTGCTTAGAAGGATGCAAAGGAAAGTTTTCTCATATGTGCTCTCATTGGTTTTAAGGAACAACTTCACTACTTCCACAAGAGATCCGTGTTCGGTAGGTTCTTGTAGAAGAAGAAAATTTGATCGGAGGGTTATTTGCTCCGTGTCACATTCATGGTCATGTTGCTAGGTGAATGAGTCCTAATTACGATTGGAATTTTTCTTTACGATATCCGTTGTAATCTTGTATTCTTCTTCTCGAGATGGTGTAAATGGTCGGTGCTTGAGGCAAGGGAGCCGATGGATAAAATAGTGGTCATAGCCATGCCACGTATCGTGTGCATTAACCTTTGCTTGGCCGTGCAGCAGGTCGTCATAGTCATGGTTTTTTTTTTTTTTGGATCGATGGTCGATGCTTTCTTTCAGTTGCTTACATCTTTGAATTCCTAGAATTAAGATAAAATAGAAAAAAAAAAAAAAAAAAAAAAAAAACATAAATAGATAATCAGGGTTCAGATTTATTAAAAACTTCCCGCCAAGTCCACCCTATTACAAAACTAATATATCAACAATCTACAAAATGCGGTCGGAGAGCGATGGCAGCCGTCGGAAAAAGTTGAGTGCCGGTGACGGCATCCGGTCGCGGAACACCGGGTGCCTCAAGAAGTACAGCCCCGCCACCAGAGCCACCAGCCTGCTCGGAACGAGGTACATGATCATCGCCACCACCAGGCACGCACCCAGAAACACACCCGTCGCCCGTGGGTCCCGCCAGGTCGTCAGCGCGTGCAGTCTCTCCGTTTGTGCTGCGACGTCGCCGAGCATCCCCTGCACCCTGGCCCCCATCGCCCTCACCCTATCGTACCTCGCCCTCACCACCTCCGCCCCTCTCGTGCTCGGCATCTGGTCAAACTCCTCGTCCAGCTCCTCCCTCTCCACCACATCCGCACCCGAAATCTTCACGCTCGGATCCGCTGGCGGGATCCGAACCCGGTAGCGGTACCTCCACAAACCCGTTCCGAACAAGTGTAGTGCCAACGTCGGAATGATCAGCTCCGGGAACCATATCAGCAAGATCATAACCCCGTGCGCGATCGTCGTGGCCGTCGGATTCCGCCACGCCCGCGTGTCCTCCACCCACCTCGCCACGTCTGCGATCCACGAGAGGCTCGAGAGGATCCGGTTGTAGTTGGAACGGACCTTCCGCATGCTGAACCCGCGGGGATCCGCGGAGTCGAGCATCCACGCCACCACCTCGCGCTTCAGCGACGGCTCCGATCGCGACAGGTGTCCGGCCACGATGCGGGCGGCGGATAGGCGGAGCGGGTCCCGCTGGAGGGAGGGGATCGGACGGACGTGGTGCATCGGGGGGAGCATGGGACGGCCGTACACGTGGATGAGATCGAGGGAGGTGACGGAGCGGGAGAAGCGGACGGCAACCTCGACCTCTCCCATTTTCTTGGGCCCGGACGGGAGGAGGACGATTAGCGGGTAGGAGCAGCGGAGGCTCCGGTTGGACTCGAGGGTCGAGATGCGGATCCGGATCTTGCCCATGGGGTGCGACGTGGAGTCCTTGGAGGCGTCGGATTCGTCGAAGACGCCGACGGTGAGGACGGTGCAGGGGTCGTAGACCGGCCACGTGTACTGCTCGTTCCAGGCCGGGTCGAAGCTATTGGGCACGGTCCGGGTCCGGGCCCATTTGGGGCCGTACTTCGCTACGGCGTACGCGTCCGTCACACCCTTCCCGTCTATTGCTTTCATGGGCAGGAGGTTCTTGCAGCCGATGAGCCCCAGCTCGATGGTCCCCACCTGCGGTCCCCACAGCTGGCGTGCCGACGGACGGAAGTCGCTGGCGGAGTGCGGCGGCTCGTCGGCCACGTGGTAGCCGCCGTCGAGGCAGACCCGCACATGCAGCCTCCCACCAATGCACGCGCGGGGAATGCCGGACTGTTTCTTGCTGCCCTTCTTGAATTCTTCTCCCGGCTGGAGGTCAAGCCACCGGGAGGCGACCCTGCGATCGTCGACACGGCGCTCAACTGAGGAGAGATCGACGGATGCGGACCCGACAACTGCGGTGTCCTTGCCATGGCGCAGCTCGAGGGAGAATACGAGCTTGTCGTCGCCGAAGGGCTCGGCCGCAACGAAGATCAGGTCCTCGTTCCATGACGGAGTCCCGTTGCGGGTCGCGGTCGGACGAGTCTTGAGCACCTGGAAGCCCAATGCGGCCTTCACGTAGACTCCCGATTCCCTGGAAGATGTTAGGGTGTCGTTGGCCTCGATCACGGTGGCGCGGAGGTACCAGAGCTTCGGGGAGAGGTAGACCTTAGACCTCGAGGTGACGTGGTTGTCGCTGGAGTCGACGTCCGCCTTCAGCGAGTCCGGGAAGGACTCGTCGGCCTGGGTGCCGATCCACGTGGCTAGCATGAGGTCGCCGGAGCGGCGGGACCCCCTCCCGCCTTCTAGTCTGTACCACTGCGGCGCCAGCTGGCTGTCCGGCAGGTCCCGTGCCGGGACCTCGGAGACGTCGAAGCATACACCGCCGAGGAAGTGCTTGTCTGCGGCGTCGGCCGTGGTGACATCGGAGCCGGGAGGGAGGTCCCACACAGAGACCTCCAGGGTGGAGGGGTCCGCAGCGGAGGTGGGTCCGTCCCGGGGGAAGGTGATGGTCTGGTCCCACTCGAAGAAGGCGCCCCTCCGGGCGGTCGCGGTGCTGACGTTGCGGCCGAGGGCCTCGACGCGGACGTGGGGCTTGGCGTCGCCAGGGAGCGAGCGGGCGCGGACCACCCGGACGAATAGGTAGTGCATCTTGTCGACCAGGTCGTAGGAGGACTTCTCGATTGCCGCCGGCTCCATAGGTCTCTCCGGTGCCGCCGGTGGCATCGCCTGCGGGACCCACCTCGGTGCCACTTCTTTCTCTGCTTCTTGCACTGGTGGTGTTGCTTCTTGAGGTTTCGATTCTGTTGTTGGTGCTTCAGGAGCTTCTGCTGGCATGTCGGCCGGTTCGGTCGGTGGTTCTGGAGCTTGCTTGGCTACTGGCGGCGGTTCTGGAGCTGCTGCTTCCGGTGCTTCGCCGCCGTCTGCTGCAGGTGGCATTGGTGGTGGTTGAGTAGTATCTTCTCCTGGTGGTACTGCTGCTGTTTCTTCGGCTGGCTTTGCTTCTGATTCTTCTTTTGGTTCCGCCTCTGCAGGCTTTACTTCCGCAGCATCAGCAACAGTAGCAGCAGCAGCATCAGGCGGTGTTTCCGCAGGTGGCGGTGGCGGCGGCGCTTCTGGATCGACAATCGGCTCGTCGACATAATATATTCGAAGCCCAATGTCGCCTCGAACCCAATTGAACAAGCTCTTCTTCTCCAGCGGGAAGTAGATGAGGGCCTCCTCGCCCTTCCGAACGAACTGGCGGGCGTCGATCCTGACCCGGCCGAGGAAGTTGTTCCTCCGGCTCGGACCCGCCCTCCGGTCGTGGAGCACGTCCACTTCCAGGGGCTCCCCGGCCATGTCGAGGCTGCCGGTCACCTTGAACTCGAGGACCTCGTTCCAGGTCGGGTTGAGCTCGCGGCGGACGGTCTGGGTCCGCCTCCGCTGGCCGTCAAAGTCGATAACGACGTAGGGGCTCGACGTGCCGGTGCCGTCCTTGGGGAGGAGGTCGCGCGCCTCCACCACCTCCACCATGAGCTTCCTAGCCGTAGCGGCCATGTTTTGCTGGTCACCGGAGCAATGGTTGGCAGTGTTTATATGGATCTCACTTGTGTTATAATGTGTTTGTTATGCCAGACTAACTTGGTTAGGGAGACCTTTATTTATACTAGTTTGGTATATTAAGGGTCTTACTTGGTAACGATAGGAAAATCTTTCTCTGTTAAATTTTTCAGAAAATTTGATTGGCAGAGATAAAGTTTTGTTTATTTGCGTGAAAGAGAGCAAGTTTCGAATAATAGCAAATTCGGGGAGGTAACACCAGTTAAACTGGTGTCGAAGAAAAACAAAAAAAACAAAGCTGACGTCAGTACAAGTGGTGCCCAATTTTTATTTTTTATTTTTTAAAGCCGGCGCCAGTGGGTGGGGGGGGGGGGGGGGGGGGAGCAGGCATTACAAACATTATTTGTTTCTTTGTTTGCTTCATGCCATGCCATGCGTACAAAAAAAAAAGTAACATGCTGCCTCCCCCCTCCCCCCCCCCCCCCCCCCCCACCCCACCCTACCCCACCCATCTCAACATCTTGATGCCAGTTCAACTGGAGCCAAGCCTAGAATATATATATTTTAATTTTCGGTGCCAGTTGCACTGGCGTCGGCTTTAAAAAAAAAAAAAAAAAATTGAGACGCTTGTTGTACTGGCGCCAGCTTTCTTTTTCTTTTTTTTTCTTCTGCGCCAGTTTAACTGGCGCCACCTCTCCGAATTTGTTATTATTCAAAACTTCTCCTCTTTCACGCAAATACTGGTATATTAAAGGTCTTTTTGGTCGACTTAAAACCCCTCAATACTAGTGTAGTATAATTTTTTATAGCTTTATAAACACCCCAAATCATTGTATTTGAGGGATTTTATTATTTTATTCCATTTATTTTTTCACCAAAAATATATAATTATAACTACTAATACCCTTCCCTATTTAATTTTATTCATGTAAAAACTTTCAGAACGGCTCGTTATTGAATTACCAAGCATGAAATAGACTGTTTAAAAAACCGCTACTTAAAACCAACCAAAATCGGACCACTCATAACCGCTCATTAACATTATGTTGCAAGGACGCAAATTAATTTGTATTATGTCCATATTCATAATCGTGTCCGTATTTATGCAACTATCATAATATATCTTTTGATTGAGGACAAACTATAGAAGTAGGATAAAAATACATACAATCTTAATTAAAGAAAATTAATCATTTTTTTAGTTGTCAAAGTAGGGTGGCAATTGCCCCCGTTTTGTCTTGGCTATAATACATGTTTGAAAATATATGTCTCTCTTATACATGTTATGTTTATCTGTCGATATCTACGTTTATTCGTGTCTATATTCATGCGACATATACAACAATTAACTACCAGCACTTAAAAAAGTGTCATGGATATTGTTCACAACATTAGGCATCCACCAAGATCGCTTGTAGCTGTCACGCCCCGCTCCCGTAGGAGCGATCGTCCTCGCTAAGGCGTGATGCCGCACGAGCCTAGATTGCGCTCGTGCAAGGCAATTCCATAACGGCCGATTACATCGGCGGCGACGGGGTCGTCGCACAGAAGTCCCAAGCAGAAACTTTGAAAACATTGCAGCGGAATTCAAAGAAGAACACATAGACACAAGTAACTCAAAAGAATCTCTTTATTGAAATTGAATACAGGATTACATTTGTGGGCGCAAGGCCAAATTACAAGTCTCTCGTGCTCACTTTTCTCTCATTTACAAGTCACTCTGCTCTCTCTCATCTCTCGATACAATACTTGAATCCAGCGGAAGCTTCGGAAGGCGATGTCCATACATTATGTCCTGTATAAGTCTTCGGGTCACGCGGCCGCACGCTTCGACTCGCCAAGGCACTCCATGCCTCGACGCCTCCAAGCGAGCTCCGTGCCACGAGCTTCTACCTGTGCCTGCACATGAAACACTATGTGGGTGTCAGTACCACTGTACTGGTGGAGTGAGCTTCTCGCCCACCCATACATAACCGACACGTTTCATTTACTTGGTGCAGCTTAAACCCTTTCAATTGTCTTTCTAGTCTTGCCTTAGGATTCATTTTAGGACAATGACGTCTCAATTGATAACTAGCGATGCTACGACAAGGTCGTGCAACGACAGGGTCACGCTATCTTGCCAACGTGTGTTTTAATCGAGGTAGTGCCTCATCGCTTAGGTACTTGACCAAACTTCAAGGCGGGACGGCAGGGTCGTGCCACATTCTATTCCAAACTTAGACTTGTTCAAGACAGTGCTTTGTCGAGGGCAATTCACGTGAACTCGGCCGTGCCAGGACCTTTGATTAAACTCAAGCGCCACTAGACCAATTCTTGTGCTAACGATTCAAGTGCCAAGGGACGGCAACGGGACGACTCGTGCAGGTCGTGCCTTAGACTTTACTTAGACTTTGCTCGTGCTTCAAGATTGAGGCCGCGCCTCGCAAGTTATCAAGACTTATCGTGCTACCGCCTTGCGGCCTTCCTGGTCGACTCATGAACCAACTTTAGACAAGACTTGCCAAACCTAGCATTAATCTCATGGACATCCCGATGCCAATCTATCGTGACAAGCACGGTGCCTACGCTGCAGCCCAGTCTTAGGCCCAGACCTTGTGTTACCAACAGGACCTGCATTCAAGCACTAGACCCAAATCCAAAGGCATACACGCGGTGTGCCGCTATTGCCGACACATCTACATGAGTGGTCACTAGCAATTTCAAGCTATCTTGGACATGGCTCGGCGGGGGTATCGGTCCGCCCTTCTAAGGGTAGCTAGCCCCGGAAGCGCCGATACTCCCATGCGGTCATCCAGCATCCTACTTTGAGCCACACTCGCTTCTCCCGGGCGGATGATCCCGGTGCCCCGGAGGAGATCACCCGAGAAGACTACACCTTGTCGACAAGTTGTCCATGACCATGCAAGACTCGATCTATCCAATCTATCCAGTCTTTCCTTAACATGACCATGCATTCCTTTATTCTATCGAGACTCCCAAGCCGCGGGACCCATCTCGTGTGCGGGACTTATCAAGTATTCAGGCAGGACATGACCGGGCAGGACCGGCATGCTTATTCAAGTATTCAAGCAGGACATGACCGGACGGGACCGGCATGCTTTAAAAGTATTCGGCCGTAGTTCGTGCCTTAGACAGGCATGGTTCTCTAGGCGATGCTAACGCTCAAGTCATAAACTTATACGACGAGCCTTGTTCTCAAGAGACTACCTGACTTGACAACCGCAGCTAGAGCGGGACAGCGCTAGGAATGGCTTCGTTAGCCTAGAGCAACTCTTGTTGACTTATACGGGCAATGACTCGACGAGCGAAGGCTACGCCGAGCTACGCATCGAGGGAACGTGCTAGGCACGGGGTCGACTTAACAACCAAATCTTGGGTGCCTAGACTTAAGCCAACAAGCCGTACAAAGACGACTTAACTTGCGGGACTTGCGAAGGCTATGCCAAGCCTTGCGGGACCAGACCGTGCATGCTTTGTTAAGCATTCGTGCGGGCGACGCCTATGACTTAGGCTTATTCAAGTATCGGGACAAGTCGACGGGACCGTGCATGCTTGGTTAAGCATTCACGCGGGCGACGCCTATGACTTAGGCTAATACGAGTGTCGGGACGAATCGACGGGACCAACCGGATATGCAAAGGCTATGCCAAGCCTTGCACAACGGGACCGTGCCTGCTTTAGCAAGCATTTGCGCAGGCGACGCCTAAGACTTAGGCAAATTCGAGTGTCGGGGCAACTTAGCAACTTAGGCCAACATCCTTCTCCCAAGCCACGGGATCGAAGGATCGAGTGTCATTTGAAAGCACGCTGAGCCGACTTCTATGTTGATCGTTGGACCATCTCCATATTCTAGGACACTTCCGACCCGACGGGATTACTCCCTTAGCTATGTTGGTGCGTAGCTTTTATGTTAGCCTACTTGTGCGAGTTGAAAACACGATTTATTATGTGCAAGCTAAGATGGAGTAAGTTCACCGAAACTCCCCCACCTGTGCGAGGAGTCGCCTCGGACGAACGAGCCTTCGAGTAGCCGTCGCAAGGCTAAGTTCCAACGCCGTCGGCGTTTCGATTCCTCCGATTAACTTTGCGGGTCGGGGCACTACAACATACACCACTCAGAACAAGTCTCGTCCTCGAGACTTTCCTGAGGGCAGGCCATCCTACCATTTCTATGGCCAAGACTTATTCGTATGCATCTCGCCTACGCGTTCCTTCGATTCTGAGCTACGCTCGCACGACTTATCAATCTATCCGTTAACACGATTTCAAGATCTCGACACTCTCGTTTCCCCAGTCGTGCTTGAACTCAACGTATCACTTGGCTGGATCGTGCACGCATTCCAAGCGTCCCTAAAATACATGCATTCAACCAAGCCGTATGATAGAGAGTTGATATTCTCACTCGAGTCGCATCGTGCACATACCCAGGCGTCCCTGAAATATATACATGTCAGCCGAATCTCGTGAGCAGGGTTTTCTACATTCGTGATTCACGCTATCCATCCATGCCAATCCTCAAGATCAATCCTTCGACTGATAACTCATGAAACATGGCGTCTCGCCTAACCGCTAGGCCATTTCTTTTCGAGGCTAAGTCAATGTCAGGATTGGAATCATAGTTCCCCAACAATAATGCCAACACTGACCCCAATCCTAGGGTCAAACCATAGTCGGTAATACGGGGTTTTCTACCCAAGCTCGCGTCACTCAGATTTCTAAATATCGAGCACGATCACCTATTCACATCAACACGTTCATTGCACGGAATTCAAATCCGTTCAATCTCCAACTCTAACCAATTCGTGTACTCGATCACAAGGTCATCTAGCTCGACAATACGTTGCACCCCAATCTCACGCGAGTCCGATTATCCACGACGGTTTATGAATCACCATGCAACGCGCACGCAGAATAATCGTTCTCATCGGGGCATAACTCTTGTTTGAGTCTAGACTCTTTCATTCTCGATACGCGGATTGGACCTACTCAATCCTCAAGCACACTGATTCATTCACGAGTCACCTTCGCGTCAAACCACAAGTCGAAGCATACAAATTGCCACGCCAAGCAAGTTTGATCACTCCCGCTGTATGAATCACCATACCAGCGCTTACGCGGAGTGATCGCCCAAATCGGCGCGACGCATGTGCGAGGCTGGAATTGCGCTCGCATAAGACAAGAATGTCGACGTTGGGGTTATCGTCGAAGTAAATCCAAGCATTTTCATTTTCATCCGAGACAAATTTCAATTCGACAGTCTACCAGTCATTTGTTCAACCAGAAAATCCTTGATTCATTTCAATATCCCGATTACAACATCCATCGGAACAATGACATTTGCACGTTCGTTATTCGCCGAGTCAGAGTACCCCCGAGTTATCGCATATCGGTCTTTGATACGCCTCAATACCATCGACGATATGCGTAACCTGACGATCTTCCTTTGCAACCAATTTCGAGTCGTGCGACTGATGCTATTGTCCGAACTGGATATCCCACAATTTGATCGATATTCAAGGTCAAGTTCAGTCGCTCTTCCTCAAGCTAGTTCAAGATCGACGTCCAAAACTCAAGTCATATTTCTTCCGACTCAATTCGAAATCGTACGTGCGATCCTCTAAGTTTCCTCGATCAAGACATTCACTTTCATTCATTGTTCTGAATCGTTTTCTAACTCGCGTTGCCTATTCGCAAGTTGTCCGAACGAGATGCTCGTTTGGGACATTCGAAGTCACGACAACTAAGCGTGACGCGCTCTAAGGCTTTGCGCGCTCGCATCGCCTCGCCGACATACTCGAAATCCTCAATTTCCGCTCGAATGATTTCCAAGAAAAATCCATACACCACTCGGATTCGAGCCATCCGTTCTAGTCTTCAATCAAGTTCGCATCATGCGCTAAGACATCTCTTAGATTCGTTCGACGAATCACTAGCGTAGTCGCTCGCGTCGTACCGACGCACAAAGTCGTTCGCACTATATCTCGAAATCCAAGTGAATCCTTCGTGTACGCCTAAGCGTTAACTCGATAGCATTCCTATCGATAGACACTCTAAGTGCATCTCCACCCCCGACCGAGCGATACTTTATATCGTTCGCGATTCGTTGCACCAAGGGTCGAGGTGCGCGACGCGAAACACAACTTAGCCAAAAGGCCGTGTGCATAGCTATCCCGTGCGGACTAAATGTTGAGTTTGAATGCTCATTTGTTAGGGTCGACGTTTGGACTAATTAGGCATGCATGCGACTTGCTAAGGTCGACGTAGTACTATTCGGGCACACGCGCGACTTGCTAACATTAGCACGTGTTTTCAATCGAGTCAAGTTTGCAACGTTCGGCACAAAGGCCTTGCCTATCGATGCGTTTGAGTGAACGCTTGTACGAGCTTTCGAAAATATTTAGACTTATTGTATGGACATGCCGAGGGACATTCGAGAGAGAGCGTACACTTATTTTCCAACGACGAGCTTTCAAAACTGAGAAATTCGACGTGAAGTCCAAGGACGTAAAGCCGTGCTCTGATACCATTATGTCACGCCCCGCTCCCGTAGGAGCGATCGTCCTCGCTAAGGCGTGATGCCGCACGAGCCTAGATTGCGCTCGTGCAAGGCAATTCCATAACGGCCGATTACATCGGCGGCGACGGGGTCGTCGCACAGAAGTCCCAAGCAGAAACTTTGAAAACATTGCAGCGGAATTCAAAGAAGAACACATAGACACAAGTAACTCAAAAGAATCTCTTTATTGAAATTGAATACAGGATTACATTTGTGGGCGCAAGGCCAAATTACAAGTCTCTCGTGCTCACTTTTCTCTCATTTACAAGTCACTCTGCTCTCTCTCATCTCTCGATACAATACTTGAATCCAGCGGAAGCTTCGGAAGGCGATGTCCATACATTATGTCCTGTATAAGTCTTCGGGTCACGCGGCCGCACGCTTCGACTCGCCAAGGCACTCCATGCCTCGACGCCTCCAAGCGAGCTCCGTGCCACGAGCTTCTACCTGTGCCTGCACATGAAACACTATGTGGGTGTCAGTACCACTGTACTGGTGGAGTGAGCTTCTCGCCCACCCATACATAACCGACACGTTTCATTTACTTGGTGCAGCTTAAACCCTTTCAATTGTCTTTCTAGTCTTGCCTTAGGATTCATTTTAGGACAATGACGTCTCAATTGATAACTAGCGATGCTACGACAAGGTCGTGCAACGACAGGGTCACGCTATCTTGCCAACGTGTGTTTTAATCGAGGTAGTGCCTCATCGCTTAGGTACTTGACCAAACTTCAAGGCGGGACGGCAGGGTCGTGCCACATTCTATTCCAAACTTAGACTTGTTCAAGACAGTGCTTTGTCGAGGGCAATTCACGTGAACTCGGCCGTGCCAGGACCTTTGATTAAACTCAAGCGCCACTAGACCAATTCTTGTGCTAACGATTCAAGTGCCAAGGGACGGCAACGGGACGACTCGTGCAGGTCGTGCCTTAGACTTTACTTAGACTTTGCTCGTGCTTCAAGATTGAGGCCGCGCCTCGCAAGTTATCAAGACTTATCGTGCTACCGCCTTGCGGCCTTCCTGGTCGACTCATGAACCAACTTTAGACAAGACTTGCCAAACCTAGCATTAATCTCATGGACATCCCGATGCCAATCTATCGTGACAAGCACGGTGCCTACGCTGCAGCCCAGTCTTAGGCCCAGACCTTGTGTTACCAACAGGACCTGCATTCAAGCACTAGACCCAAATCCAAAGGCATACACGCGGTGTGCCGCTATTGCCGACACATCTACATGAGTGGTCACTAGCAATTTCAAGCTATCTTGGACATGGCTCGGCGGGGGTATCGGTCCGCCCTTCTAAGGGTAGCTAGCCCCGGAAGCGCCGATACTCCCATGCGGTCATCCAGCATCCTACTTTGAGCCACACTCGCTTCTCCCGGGCGGATGATCCCGGTGCCCCGGAGGAGATCACCCGAGAAGACTACACCTTGTCGACAAGTTGTCCATGACCATGCAAGACTCGATCTATCCAATCTATCCAGTCTTTCCTTAACATGACCATGCATTCCTTTATTCTATCGAGACTCCCAAGCCGCGGGACCCATCTCGTGTGCGGGACTTATCAAGTATTCAGGCAGGACATGACCGGGCAGGACCGGCATGCTTATTCAAGTATTCAAGCAGGACATGACCGGACGGGACCGGCATGCTTTAAAAGTATTCGGCCGTAGTTCGTGCCTTAGACAGGCATGGTTCTCTAGGCGATGCTAACGCTCAAGTCATAAACTTATACGACGAGCCTTGTTCTCAAGAGACTACCTGACTTGACAACCGCAGCTAGAGCGGGACAGCGCTAGGAATGGCTTCGTTAGCCTAGAGCAACTCTTGTTGACTTATACGGGCAATGACTCGACGAGCGAAGGCTACGCCGAGCTACGCATCGAGGGAACGTGCTAGGCACGGGGTCGACTTAACAACCAAATCTTGGGTGCCTAGACTTAAGCCAACAAGCCGTACAAAGACGACTTAACTTGCGGGACTTGCGAAGGCTATGCCAAGCCTTGCGGGACCAGACCGTGCATGCTTTGTTAAGCATTCGTGCGGGCGACGCCTATGACTTAGGCTTATTCAAGTATCGGGACAAGTCGACGGGACCGTGCATGCTTGGTTAAGCATTCACGCGGGCGACGCCTATGACTTAGGCTAATACGAGTGTCGGGACGAATCGACGGGACCAACCGGATATGCAAAGGCTATGCCAAGCCTTGCACAACGGGACCGTGCCTGCTTTAGCAAGCATTTGCGCAGGCGACGCCTAAGACTTAGGCAAATTCGAGTGTCGGGGCAACTTAGCAACTTAGGCCAACATCCTTCTCCCAAGCCACGGGATCGAAGGATCGAGTGTCATTTGAAAGCACGCTGAGCCGACTTCTATGTTGATCGTTGGACCATCTCCATATTCTAGGACACTTCCGACCCGACGGGATTACTCCCTTAGCTATGTTGGTGCGTAGCTTTTATGTTAGCCTACTTGTGCGAGTTGAAAACACGATTTATTATGTGCAAGCTAAGATGGAGTAAGTTCACCGAAACTCCCCCACCTGTGCGAGGAGTCGCCTCGGACGAACGAGCCTTCGAGTAGCCGTCGCAAGGCTAAGTTCCAACGCCGTCGGCGTTTCGATTCCTCCGATTAACTTTGCGGGTCGGGGCACTACAGTAGCGGTCTTGAACTTGTTCTTGCTAACTAACCCATGATCCGCTAAGAGACATCCATGGCTACAAGTTTTGGTATAAGGGTGATCCTTAGAAGTCACATTGTCCCAAATCAGGGTATCATCTATGACAGAAACGCAGTAGATAATTAAGAATTATTTTTATTAATTTTTCAATAGGCGTGTCCAATGTGCAACGAATCTTGTACAGCGAATCTATCTATTGAAAATGTGTACGAATCTATTCAACGAATCTATTTGTTAAAGGTGTGTCCTTTCCATTGTGTCTCTTTATCATTTATAAAAGCGTAAGTGTTTGAAGCAATGAATAACTCATTCATCCATCTAGCATGAAGTCTAAGAGACTACCAACATTGTTTCGTTGAGTTCCTGCAGTGTGAAGTGCTGCTACCGAATGAGAAGAACCGTTGTATCCTCTAGAAGACTAATCGCCATTAAACTATAAGCACCAGTGCGGGACGGATATTGTCTTAAGGACATTGAATCAAGTTCAAGCATAGGTCTCGGTTAGATCTTTATTTTATATTTCAATTTCAGAGTCTAAAATACAGAGTTGAAAATTCTTACTAACAGAGTGATCCTTAGAAGTCAATTTATCCCAATTCAGGGTATCATTTATGATAGAAACACAGTAGATACGAGTGCTACTCCTCCAACTCAAACCCCTCAATCACAACATCGCAATATTTGTAAGCATCCTTCCATTACCCAAAAAATATTCTTTTATAGTGCGTACGAAAATATTATTATAACGTTTTATAGAATTATATAAAGATTCAGAAATGTTCCTTCTTACTTGTCAAGAGCAGATTCTAACAACGAATATGCTTCCAACTTTTCATCATGAAATGAAGCATGATCTAACAAAGCCATGAAGCAAAGGTAAATAATATTTGTCACATCAGCAACAAATGGTGAAGCAAACCAAACAAGACGAGCAATGTTGCGCTTGATAATAAACCCTCTGTTATCCCTTAACCCTAGGGGCGCCATAACTGTTTCTTAGTTTAGTGCTAGAAGAATATATAAAAGACACTAATCTTAAGCATTATATATACAATTAAGAAGATGACCCAACCGAGCATAGCACCATTGGCAGTGAGCATATATCTTTAATTTGAACTATAATGCAGGAGTACTGAATTGCTCATATAAACAACAATTTTCGGAGTTTCTAGCACATAGACATGATGTCTCAAGTATAACACCACCTGCCACTGATCAATGTTACACGTCCAAGTACAGAATTAAGTTCAGCATAGTCTCCACAAGATCCATGAAGAAAAATGTCATACAAAAATAGTTATATCACTATTTTTTTTAGCATATATAAGATTGAATTTTCATAGATTATATTTTTATATATGGACACATTACATGATATACAAAGGGACCTAAAGCTTCTCTTTGATGAATTGTGTTCAATGAAAGTTATTAAATAAGTTATAATACAAGAGAACAAAAATTGTTGAATAAGTTCAACACAAGAGTTTGAGACAAGTTTTTTTTTTCTTTATTGGTAGAGAGTTCTTGAGAGTAAGGAAAGAAGTGTTAAAAGAGATATTGTAATTCATTTTTTTCTTCACAGTGGAACTAAATCACTATCGTCCGTGGAAGTAGACATCTTAGCCAAACCATTTAAATTTTGTCTTTGCGGTTGTACTTTTTCTTTTTCTTTTCTGAAGTGTTTTTAATTTTTTGGATTTATTTTTGCTATGCACCAATATTTCACTTATAGTTCAAGCTGTTAATGCCGGGGCACAATTTTTCGATGGAAAACTGAGAATATGAAACAATTGTAAAAACAATGTTCCAACACAATACTTCTAGGAAGGTTGCGCAAGTATAACGAAGATCTAAAAAGATATCGTTATGATATTACGAGAATCTAAAAAGATTTCGTAATCACAGCAGCGAAGAAGATGACAGGCGAAAGATGGAAGATGGCCTGCTGGGGTGAATGATCACCGTTGCTCAAAGCTTTATTCGCCTTACACGAACAGCTTCCTGGAACCAGCAAGTTCGTCGGAGAACTTGGAACACTCCTGCTCTTCTGACTCCTCGGATGGACACGAACTCCCGTGTAAAAGCAACGCTGGTGCGGCGCCTTTCCTCTCTCTCGAAGGCTGCTGGAATTCGCAAGCAAATTTCGATCAGAACTGTGTTAAAGAAAACGTCTGAATTCTCTGTTTACTTATGCTAAACAACACTACGTAAACTTTCTGTGGTGGCTTCTCTTTCTATTCTATATTCAGCCTTGAGAGAGAGGATGCCTTATATAGGCCCTGCAGCAACTGGTCGGTTGCCACAAAGTTAAGGACGTGGTAATAACCACCTCGAACATGTAGCAACCGCCCAGAACATGCAAACGCACGTTCTGCTGCCAACTGCGCACACCCAGCGCTCCTTGCACTCTACACGACAGAGCGCGCACTGAACTGCGCACAGTACGCACACTGCGCACACTGCGCAACCAGCGCAACCAGCGCAACCCGAGCAACCCGCGCAACCCAGCACAATCCTGCGCAACCCAGTGCAACCCAGCGCACCCAAGCGCAACCTGAATGCAACCTGGGCGTGCACCTGGGCAGCGCAACTGGGCTTGCGCACCTGGGCATGCGCAACTGGACAGCGCAACTGGGCTTGCGCAACGTGGCAGCGTAAGTGGCTCGCGCAACGAGCGCAACTAAAGCGCACTATGCGCCTAGCGACAATGCTGACGTGCTAAGTGCAAAGTGCGCCAACAAAATGCCACATTACGCCTCATGAGCCCATGAGCCCGAGCCCGAGTCCGAGTCCGAGTCCGAGTCCGAGTCGCTAAGCCCCTACGGGGCTTAGCTCCTTTGGAAATAAATTTTCCAAGAGCAAAAAGCATGAATGCTTTTATTGTTGATTTTAGCCTTTTTCCCATTAGAAAAATAACCCCAGATGGCAAATCCATGTGCACCTCCACACCACATGTGCATCTCCAATAATAGAAAAGCTAATATATAGAGATACAAACTCTTTGGCATATCCGATGTGGGACTAAAGTTTCTAAAGGAAAGGCCAAAACTCCAACAATCCCCCACATATCTCTATATATGGGTATAAGTGTTCCCTACAGTAACTGTCCATCATGCATTAGGAGAGATGTCGCTGACGACTTGAATCTTCCCGCATTGATTAAAAATTAAACTATAATACAAGAATGGACTAAGCCTTGAATTCTGCATCATAGTTGAAATTCTTTCCACTCACATAATGTAGTTACATGTGCTTCTGGTTACACATTAAAGGCCTTGTGCTAGCCTGGTTTCAGTGTATAATTTTGGGCGTCTACAAGTTTACCCTCAAGTGACGGCCTGATATCTCTTTGTCCATACACTATATGTGAGTTCATTATAAAGAGACATGGCATGAAGCGCTTTGCGCTTCCCTTGCGGTGCTACGCCGCCATGACATGGCTTAAAGCTGAGGCCTTACCCCGTACCGAAAACCTCATCGTAGTGTCATACTACTGTAGCATGAGGCAACCGCCTCTTTGTAGTGCCAAACTACCCAGCATGAAGCCTTAGGCTCCCTTGCGGTGTTATGCCGCAACGACATGGCTTGCAAGGCCGAGGCTTTATCCCTAATCGGGTACCTCATCGTGATGTCGTGCCACTGTAACATAAGGAACTCCTCCTCTTTGTAGTGCTGACTACACCCCTCTTTATTTTTTTAACATACAGCATTAGGCTAACTGCCTATTTGCGGTGCTACGCCGCTGTGACTTGGCCTGCAAAGCCGAGACTTTATCCTATTACTGGGCAGCACCCCACATATAGGAGCCTCATTGTGGAGTCACCCCACTGTAGCATGGAGTTTCACTCGTTGTAGTGCTGCTCTACCGTGCCTCCTGTAAAGCACACCAGGCATCCACTCTGCCTGAGAACTTATTAAGGCAATTAAGCCAACCTTCCCACAGGAACCGTTTTCTGCAGAAAACAACAGTAGACAACAGTGGTTATAGGTCCGTAACCTCTCCATGCCCAATAGAACATGTACCCACCGTTCCTGATATTCTTCCGATTAGTGGTCCTCCTTTGAACCAAAAGTTAGATGCCTAGTAGATAAATCTTTGAACTGATAGCATAAAACTTTATGGTAGAAATACAATAATACAATATCAGAATGCCTTCAAGCCCATTTTACAAGCTGTGTCATCGACCAGCTGGCGCTTGAGGCCCTTGGTGAACGGATCCGCCATGTTCTCCTGACTCCGAACATCAATAACTGTAATAACACCTTTCTTGATAAGATCGTGTACTGTCCTGTGCTTCAATCGCACAGTCCTCTTCTTTCTGTTGAAGAGGTCATTTGATGCCATTGTCGCAGTCGCCTGGTTGTCGCAGTATATCGGTATCGTCGGTATTTACGCACCAACCATTGGAAGATCATACATGAGCTCCCGAAGCCATTCTGCTTCCTTGGCTGCGGTATCAAGTACAAAGAACTCAGATTCCATGGATGACCGCGAGAGCATAGTCTGCTTCTTCGACTTCCACGATATAGCAGCTCCACCCATTGTGAAAATGAATCCACCTGTGGACCTCTCGCTCTCCACCTCTGAGCACCAGCTGGCATCACTGAAGCATTCCACTACCGGCGGATCTCTGCTGTAGTACAGTGCATATTTCTGAGTCTTCTTGAGATATCTCATAACCCGTTTCACAGCTTTCCAGTGTTCAGCACCTGGGTTGCTCGTGAAACGACTCAGCATTCCCACGGCGAAAGCTATGTCAGGCCTTGTGGCATTAGTAGCATACATCAAACTTCTGATTACGCTTGCATACTCCAGCTGCCTGACGCTTTCCCCTGAATTAGGCTTCAGCTTCAGATCATATCTGTACGGCGTATCGATCCCTGGAAGATCCCGATACCCATAACGAGTGATTATTTTCTCAATATAATGAGACTGTGACAACGCTAGTCCAGTGTCTGTCCGGATGATCTTGATCCCTAAGATCACATCAGCTTCCCCCAAGTCCTTCATACTGAACTTGCTTGAGATGAATTTTTTTGTCTCCGTGACACAGCTAATATCCGTACCTAGGATAAGCATGTCGTCCACGTACAGACAAACGATCACACCTCTTCCATCAACGAACTTCGTGTAAACACACTTGTCCGTATCGCTGACCATGTAGCCATTTGACCGTATAACTTTGTTAAATTTCTCATGCCATATCTTGGGAGCTTGTTTAAGACCGTATAAGGATTTTACCAACTTGTAGACTTTGTCTTCAAGACCCCTGATGACAAATCTATCTGGCTGTTGCATGTAAATCTCTTCGGTCAGCTCGCCATTTAGGAAAGCCGTATTCACATCCATCTGATGTATCACCATCTTAGGTATTATTGCGAGAGCAATCAACATTCTGATGGGCTACTGGAGCATACGTGTCAAAATAGTCAATCCCATGCTTCTGAGAAAACCTCTTGGCTACCAACCTAGCCTTGAACTTGTCAATAGTTTCGTCTGCTTTCATCTTCTTCTTGAAGATCCATTTGCATCCGATGGGTTTCGCTCCTTCAGGAAGATCAACCAACACCCAAGTATTATTTGAGGTGATGAAATCAATTTCATTGTCAATCGCCTCCTTCCAGAAAATCGCGTCTCTGGTCTTCATCGCCTCATCATAGGTAAGCGAATCTGCTTCCACATGATAGGTGACAAAATCACTTCCGAAGTCCTTCGGCCTCCTCACTCGCTTCGTTGACGGCTCAGCGAGATCTGGTTCAACCGTTGTTTCAACAACATCTTCTTGGACCACATCTTCATTGAAGACCTGTGCACCCTCATTGTTCTCCGGAACATCCGTAAGAACAATATTCTTGTGCCTTGCAAATTTGTTTTCAAAATATTCTGCGTCGCGAGATTCAATGATATGATTTGACTCAATATCAAGAAATCTCCGAGCATCACTCTTCTCGGCATACCCCAAGAAGATCGTCTTAGTAGTCCTTGTCCCAAGCTTCTGAATCTTCAGATCTGGAAGCTTGACATATGCCAGACACCCCCACACTCGAATGACATTCAAGTTAGGTCTGACCTTGAACCAGAGTTCATGAGAAGTAACGTCTGAAGTTGCATGAGGCACTCTATTTAGAATAAAAGTGGCCGTCAATGCAGCTTCTCCCCAGTAGCACTTAGGAAGACCAGCAGTCAACAACATTGAGTTAATCATTTCTGTTAACGTTCTGTTCTTCCTCTCTGCTACTCCGTTTGATTGAAAAGAGTACGGAGCCGTAGTCTCATAGACAATTCCATGTTCTTTACAGAACGATGCGAATTCATGAGACCTGTACTCCCCACCTCGATCACTTCTTATCCTTTTGAGTTGTTGTCCAGTCTGCCGCTCAGCTTCGGCTCTGAACTCCTTGAACTTCTCGAATGCTTCGTCTTTAGCCTTCAACAAGTAGACGAACGCATACTTTGAGGAGTCATCGATGAAGGTCATGAAATACTTCATCCCGGCCTTTGTAGAGAACTGTTTGAAGTCACAGATATCGGAGTATACCAACTCCAGAAGATCTGTACTTCGATTAACCCGAGGAAAGGGTTTCCTTGTGATCTTTGTTTGAGCACAAACTTCACATTTCTCTACCTTACCCCCACACTTGGAGATAAGTCCTAGACTAGTCATTCTGTTTATTCGTTTACAATGAACATGTCCTAGCCTATTATGCCACAACTCAAGAGTATAAGCAGAATGAGTGACTTCATTAATCACATTAATTACATTGGACTGATTTACAAGCTGAATTTTGAACATTCCTTCGGTATAAAAAGCTTTCCCGAAATATGTTCCTTTGATAGACATCACCATCTGGCCAGCATTGATGTCCATCCTGAGGCCTGCTTTGCAGAGTAGGCCTCCTGAGATCAGGTTCTTGGCGATAGCAGGTACGTGCTTCATGCCTTGAAGCGTCAGAGACTTTCCCGAAGTCAGCTTCAACACCACCATCCCGATCCCGAGCACTCCAGCTTGTGCCTGGTTTGCCATCATAACCACTTCAGAAGTTGGTGTATAGGTGGTGAACCACTCCTTACTAGAGCAGACATGGCAGGAGGCTCCAGTGTCTACCCACCAGTCAGAGTCAGTCCTTACCGCATCAACCTGTGCAATCATAGCAACAATGTCAGTGATCATAGAAACCTTACTAGGCTCTCCTTGCTCTGATTATTTCGTCTTTGCTTTGCACTCATTCTTAAAGTGGCCCTTCTTGCCATACTTGAAGCAAGGCATTTGAGACTTTGGCTTCTTTTTTTTGATAGAAGTTCCCTTGACTTTTAGATTGTCAGGGTCCTTTTTCTTGCTGTGGAAAGCTGCCTGCTTTCCCCTTGGTTCCTTGGTCTGAACCAGATTGGCGTTAGCCAATTGCTTGGACAGTGTGTCCACCTTCAGTTGAGCCCGTATCTGGTCCTCAACATATATTTTCTTGTCACTTTCCGTTCCCAGAATACGTATTCTAAATACATGTACTGCTGGAATGTATTCATTTATTATTTATCATGTACTGTTCTGTATTTAAATTTCTTTAATTTTCTACTAATTATTTTCTGTATTTTTGTCACGCCCCAGAACCAGAATACTGGAGAGCGGGGGCAGACATAGCCAGCTACGTATAGTGAAATGGGATCCACTCCACTATACAGTCACGGCTGTCTATATATATGAGGGTTTATCTACAAGCCATCAGTCTCTTAAGGTCAATAACAAGCCTAGTGTCTCAATCACAAGCAAGTAAATAGAGTTACAAGATGTAAGATCACCAAATATACAATAGTAAGGCATCCCAAACATTACATATCCAGCTGATCATGAAGCTAGTCGTTACAAAATATGAGGACTAGCAAGAGTTTAGTCATACATGATCAACCCTAGGTTGCCAATCATGTTACAGCCCGTAGGCAGACAGTAAGTAAAAATGTACACGAGCTAACACTTGCTCGGCGGCTAAACGCCTCAAAAGAATAATTTTACAATAGGGTGGAAGAGCCAAAGATAACCCACTCGTTGCCAGGATTCCTTCTAGTGGTCACCATGTGGCTGGAGATTCGGTAGATCCTCTGGAGCTGCTCTGGTATCTGGCCATACAAAACCAGCTGGGTCAGACCCCAGAAAGAGCAAGTGCCACAAAGGAGGCTTCACTTAGGAACTAAAACCAGCAATTAGCACAAGAGTAAAATATATAAAAGACAGTAATTAAAAAAAAGCAGGACAGGTGATATACGATGATATAACCATGAGACTATTCAGATAACCAGGTTACAACCCGTAAACCAAACAAGGACCGGGGTTGTAACCCTTCGTCTGAACCGAACTTGGTTTCTCCCACCATTTATCGGCAAGATAAAATAAGAAAACAGGTCATGTGACAATCTTGTACAGAATCAAGACAAGAATAGACTGGAAAAACTTCATCCAATATTTTACGGCCAAGCAATAAGTATGGCTTGATACTTTAACTAACTAGGGTTATCACAAGCCTAATTACTAACAAGATGCAGTGAGATTATTCCACAGCCACAAGCCCTGCAGACCATCCAGGCTATCCGGACGCAATTAGGGTTGAATTCAAGTGGGTACATCGTCCAGGAAACGCATGTACCCTTAGGTGACTTAGAGGGTGCAACACATGACAGTGTGCTGGAAATGTGCCCTGCTCGACGGCAGGCTACAGATCCCAAGTGGGGCACCCAGATAACGGGATTGCCTGTAGCTGGGAAATCTCTTCATGACTACTGGATTATTTTAGTGATTAGACTTAGTTGATTTCAGTGGGTTCCCCCTGACCATGGTACTCAGGGATCCCCGTCCTAGACATGATGCAAGACAAGACGGGTTCATTTGTACAAGCACAATCGTCCACGGTGTCCAAGTTATTCAATCTTGTCAAGTCGTGTTAGCCGTCGCAACAGTATTTCGAGAGCTATCATGTCAGGTTTATCATGTCAAGAGTACGCCACGGCGGGACACTATCAAGAATTATCATGCCAAGTTATCATGTCAAATCAAGTTATCTTGTCAGGAGTGCACCACGGCGGGTCACTATCAAGTCATGTCATTTATCAAGGAGGGGAGAAACTTGTGTAATAATAATAATAATATATTAATAATATATATGTTCTTGAAGCCAAGGAGAAACTCTACAACTTTCATGTTGGGAGTGGGAAGAAATTCTGACCACAACTCAAGCAAATAAAACATTTAAACAATCAAAGTGGACTCCATGCGGTCCAAAAGTGGGAGAACATACATGCGGTCAAAGAGAGTGGGAGGCCACCCATGCGGCCAGCCAAAGCTTATGCGGCCAGCAAAATAACTGAAGGGGACCATGCGGCTCGCAAAAAATATTCATGCAACCAGAAAAGTCAAGGAGAGAGGAAACCGCAATAAATGCAAGCTTCCACTCAAGCAAAAGAAAAGGGACACGTGGCCAAACAATGGAATAATGATTGCCAGAAAAATGGTGGCTCACGTGGCCAAAATATTAGATAGTGGGGGAAGGGAGCCTATGCGGCTCACCTTAGATTCCATGCAAAATACAACCTGCAAATAATAATATTTAACGGCCAAAGGCCATGCGGCTCTGCATTAAACAATATTAATGCTATAAATATCCATGCGGCTCACTCTCATATTTGCTTGCATAAAAGTACAAACAAATAAATAAATAATAAATAATGGCCATGCGGTTTGCTGCTAAGGAAGGCATTTAAAGCATTAATACAATTATTAAGCCTTAATTGCATAAATCATTAAATATTAAAGGGCCTTAATGCATAAAGCATTAAGTATTAAATGCATAAGGTATTATGGGATAAAGCATTAAGCCTTAAAGGGCCTTAATGCATAAAGCACCAAGTATGCTTAAGCCTTCAGTAGAGTATGCATGCGGCTGTGCATGGGTTTAATGCATAATTATATGCATTTAATTGCATTAAGTTGAGGAGAATGCATGCGGTTTGCTTGAAAAAAATTTGATTAAAGCAATTGTCATGCGGCTATGCTTGGAAAAGGCATTCATGAATGCATTAAATACATTCCTCCAATGTCCATGCGGCTATGCATGGAAAATATGCATTCAAGAATGAATGCATTAAATGCATTCCTCCAATATCCATGCGGCTATGCATGGAAAATATGCATTCAAGAATGAATACATTAAATGCATTCCTCCAATGCCCATGCGGCTGGCTCTAATGATATGATGCATTATTATAATGCTTAGAATAAGCCTGCGGCTAGGTTTGAATTCCATAATCCATGCGGCCAGCAAATTTTGTATGGCCATGCTAATACATTAAATAATGTTGTGGGTGCCAGCATTAAAAGCTAAGCTTGCTCCCACGTGCATGCATTTAATGCTAGGGTGGCCAAGCATAATCCCTATGCGGCTGCAAGCAATTCAAATGCATAGAAAATTAAATAATATAATTTATATAAAGCCATGCGGCTCATTCTAGTGAATGGCCATGCGGCCAGAGAACTGTCACTTCACCACCTGTTCGAGAAGAAAAGTCATGAATTCCATGGCTTCAAAGCTCCACAAATCCTTCATTCCAAACCCAAATTCGAACTTCCATAAGTCAAAATGGGGTAGAACGAAATTCTCTACAACATGGAACTATCAACTAGCAAAAATATGCAAGTGTGATGGATCAAAAGTCCTGGAAACCAAAAATATCACAAAGCTAGATCTATAAAATTTAGCCACTGAAATGAAAAATTCTAAGTACTAAAGTGGGTTGGAAACACATGAGGAAGACAATGGAACAATAAAAATGGGGTTCCTCCATGAAGCAAGATGCACTTGCCTAAGCTCTCCACTCTCTCCTGGTAGGTAAAGAGTAAAGATGAAAAAGAAGAAATGAGTAATAAGTAATAATGGAAGAGAGAGAGTGGGATAGATATTTATGGTGGGAGTGGTGGTAGGTGGGAGTGGTTCTCTACAAAAAAACCAAACTAAGCCAAACCCACTAAACCGAACCAACTAAGCCAATGCAATGCCATGATGAACCATGCTAATGCAACATGCAAAATAAAAACCCAAGGCTAACTAATTATGACAAACCAAAAATACGAGTCCGAAATACGTACACGTATTCCTAATACGTGATACGAACCACGGGCATTACAATTTTATTTTCTGTATTTTACTTTATGCTTTTATACTCTGCTTTAGCTTTGTATTGGGTTCGGCTTGAATTGGTTTAATTATGTTGGTTCAACATGAACCAAAACCCCCACCTACCACCACCCCATTTAAAGCCCCAAACCCTTTCTCTTTCTTCATTACTTCTTCTCATTACTCTTCTTCTTCCTCATAACTCTCCCACCAACCTAGAGGAGATAGGCAAGTGCCAACTTGCTTCTTGATGGATCTCCATTTTTGTTATTCCATTGTCTTCCTCTCAACATTCTAAGACACTTTAGTGCTTGGCATTTTCAATTTCTATGGCTAAATTCTTCTAGATCTAAGTTTATAGAGGATTTCTTGGGTTTTGATCAATTTAACATTGTTATTTCCAAGTTTTGATGGTTCCATGTTATAGAGAATTTCGTTCTACCCTATTTTGACCTATGGAAGTCCAAATTTGGACTTACGGTGAAAGTTTTATGGAGCTTGGAAGCCAAGGGTTCCATGACCATCCTTCTCAGGTTTTCTGAGAAGATGGGTCCCCACTTTCCCAACCGCATGAGATTTTCATTTCTCAGCCGCATGAAACTTTATTTTCCAACCGCATGAGATTTGAAACTTTATTTTCCAACCGCATGAGATTTTTATTTCTCAGCCGCATGAAACTTTATTTCCCAACCGCATGAGATTTTTATTTCTCAGCCGCATGAAACTTTATTTTCCAACCGCATGAGATTTGAAACTTTATTTTCCAACCGCATGAGATTTTTATTTCTCAGCCACATGAAACTTTATTTTCCAACCGCATGAGATTTTTATTTCTCAGCCGCATGAAACTTTATTTTCCAACCGCATGAGATTTTCATTTCTCAGCCGCATGAAACTTTATTTTCCAACCGCATGAGATTTTTTTTCTCAACCACATGAAACTTTATTTTTCAACCGCATGAGATTTTTATTTCTCAGCCGCATGAAACTTTATTTCCCAACCGCATGAGATTTTTATTTCTCAGCCGCATGAAACTTTATTTCCCAACCGCATGAGATTTTCATTTCTCAGCCGCATGAAACTTTATTTTCCAACCGCATGAGATTTTCATTTCTCAGCCGCATGAAACGTTATTTTCCAACCGCATGAGATTTTTATTTCTCAGCCGCATGAAACCTTATTTCCCAACCGCATGAGATCTTTATTTTTCAGCCGCATGAAATCTTTATTTTCCGAATTTGGCATTAATTAACATTGATTGTTATCTTGATTAATAATTGATCATGCGTTCCTAGATGGAACTAAGAGACTGGCTAGTCGTCTTATTGAATTAAATGGAATAAGGTACGTTCATATTAATTATGAACTATTGTAATCGATTGGTCGATCCCGAATATTGGCATACAGACATATGCAGGCTTCAATTTATTTATTTTTTCTACAAAACAGCATGTGTACTTTATGGTCAAGGCATGGTTTATTCCGTGGTTAGTTTTAATTGTTGCATTACGCTATGTAAGACCTACAACCTAACCGCACAGGTATCATTGTAGAGTTGGGCATATCGTACTTTGTACGGAAGTACTCATTCTGAATGACCATGATCCACGACATGGGATTTCACTTAACATAGAGGCTACTAAGTTAAATAAAATAATGATTGCATGGAGAGAATGGATTCCCGAGTTCTTATATGGCAGCCCTCTTTGGGACTATTAGTGTCCGACAGGCCGGCTGGTTCCCACAGATACTGCAAATCTGTCACACGGACAGGGAGCGATATCTACTTATATCATTTATTGTATATTGATGACGGGCGTCCCGCTGGGACTCGTCTAATTCATGATTGGCGTAATTGATTGACTGGGTAGACTAGCCTTGCTTGAACATAGTAAGAACTGAGGAATCCTTTATCGCATAATTCCAAGATAACTTGGAACCCACAATAGCAAGCCGTAGTAGTTGCATGGCCGTTTAAATTGATTTGGTTGTGTACTGTACCTACTCTGTTGACTCACTGAGATGATCAGAGTGTCAAGACATGACGGGCCAACTTCTGTTCTTGATTGGTTGGGAGGTTGGTTCGAAGTGTCGTGATGTTATGCGAATCCCAGTAGCAAGCAGAGACCTATTATTATATTATCTTAGTTACTGGTTTAAATTCCTCATATCGTGCTTCCTTGCGGTACTTGCTATTAGAGGTCTAACCTCTCTGGTTGTGCATGGCCAGATCTAGAGCCAGTACCCGGGGACTCAGCTTACTTCTACCTCCAAGATGGTCAATACTGGAGAAATGATCGCAGGAGGACTCGAGTGGGTTCCTTACTTCCTCGCTCGTTGTCACGCCCCAGAACCAGAATACTGGAGAGCGGGGGAATGACTCAGCCAGCTATGTATGAATACCGTATAATACGATCAATGCTGTCTAACCAGACGAGGGGGTGCATACTACATAAAAGTCTTACTATGGTCACTTCACATCTATTGTCACAATCATTCAAACAAGAAACAAAAACAGAGAACATGTAAGATAAAGCAGTAAGGCTTCCCAAACGCTTAGTCAAAATGTTCTTGAGATCTGGCTTTACAAAACATAGCTAGATGGTATAGTAACATATACACAATTGTTATCAGCTGCAGTCTGACTTAATTACAATTATGTAAAAGTAAGTGCAAGACAATCCGACTAACATGTCGGTGCCAAACGGCTAAGTATGAAGTAAATAACAAAACGAGCGATGGAGTAAGGAATCCACTCGAGTCCTCCTGCGATCATCCCTCTAGTACTGACCATCTTGGAGGTGGAAGTAAGCTGAGTCCTCGGAAACCTGCTCTAAATCTGGCCATGCAAAACCAGAGAGGTTAGACCTCTATTAGCAAGTACCACAAGGAAGCACGATATGAAGGATTAAACCAGTAAGTAAGAGGATATAATAATAGATCTCTGCTATCTACTAGGACTCACACAACATCACGACACTTCGAACCAACCTCCCAACCAAATAAGGACAGAAGTTGGCCCATCATGTCCTGACATTCTGATCATCTCAGTTAGGCAACAGAGTAGGTACAGTACACAAACAAATCATCTTGAACGGCCAATCAACTCCTACGGCTTGCTATTGTGAGTCCCAGGTTATCCTGGAATTATGCAATAAAGATTCTTCAGTTCTTACTATGTGCGAGCAAGGCTAGTCTATCCAGTTAATCAATTGCGCCAATCATGAATTAGACGAGTCCCAGCGGGACGTCCGTCATCAATATACAATATACAGTAATAATATAAGCATATACTGCTCCCTGACCGTGTGGCAGGTTTACAGTATCTGTGTGAACCAGCCGGCCTGTCGGGTACTACTAGTCCCAAGAGGGCTGCCATGTAAGAACTCGGGGATCCATTCTCTCTATGCAATCATTATTTTATTTAACTTAATAGTCTCTACGTTAAGTGAAATCCCATGCCGTGGATCATGGTCATTCAAATGAGTACTTTCGTACGGGGTACGATATACGCAACTCTACAACGATACCCGTGCGGCTAGGTTGTAGGTCTTACATAGCGTAATGCAACAATCAAATCTAACCACGGAGTAATCATGCCTTGACCATAAAGTACATATGCGGCTTTGTAGAAAAATAAATAAATTGAAGCCTGCACATGCCTGTATGTCAATATTCGGGATCTGCTAATCGATTACAATAGTTCATTACATGAACGTGTCTCATTCATTTAATTCAATAAGACGACTAGCCAGTCTCTTAGTTCCAACTAGGAACGCATGATCAATTTTAGTCAAGATAACCATTATTATCAATGGTGACAAGGTATGAAAGTCAATTAGTATTAAATGGGGTCGAGTCTATAACTCCTCAGGGTTAAGTTCCAGTCTTACTGGGTATCCATAAACCAAATCAAGACACAGGGCACGTTCCACACAACCATATATATTAAAAATATTAACATGCTAAGATTATCGAGTTCATAAAAAGGCGTAAGGATATAATAGAAGAATTATCATGCCACCATTAAATGAATAAATTATAGAACAAATAGAAACACCCAGGTCAGGAAGTCACGCCAACAAGTCTATGCTAAGGCCAACAAGTCACGCCAAGTCTAGTAGGTAGGAGTGAGCGTATAAACAGCATGAAAAGTGGTTCACGTTGGCACGCACAGCGTAAGCGTGAAGGGTAATTCACGCACTCATAACGTGAGCGTGAAAAGTAACTCACGCACGCACAGCGTGAGCGTATGAGCGTGAAAAGCGTGATAAGAAATCCACGCACGCACGCAAAGACGTGAGCGTGATAAGTAACTCACGCACGTACAGCGTGAGCGTGATAAGAAATCCACGCACGCACGCAAAGACGTGAGCGTAACTAAAAATTCACGCTGACACGTAAGAACGTGTGCGTGACTAAAAATTTACGCTAACACGTAAAGACGTGTGCGTGACTAAAAATTTACGCTAACACGTAAAGACGTGTGCGTGACTAAAAATTCACGCTAACACGTAAAGACGTGTGCATGACTAAATCTCCTGAACTCCAATCTTATGGAGCCTTCGTTCCAAGCCAGAAATAAGGTTCCCATGGTTCAGAATGGTGTGGAATGAGAAGCTCTACAACATGAACTATCTATTCCGAAAAGCACGCCAGTTTGGTGGATCAAAACCCATGAACAACCGGAATATTGTTACTTAGATCTAGAAGAAACAAGCCAAAGAAATCAAAAATGCTAAGTAGTAAACTCTCTTAGAATCACAAGAGGAAGACAAATGAACCATAAAAATGGGTGAAGGAGAAGCAAAATGTACTTGCCTTCTCCTGGTAGGTGGAAGAGAGTGATGAGGAAGAAGAAGTAATTGGTGAAGGAGAGTTATGAGGAAAGAGAAGGGGATGGGGGCTTTAAATGGAAGGGGTGGTGGTAGGTGGGGTTCGGTTCATGTGAACCACCATGAACCCGAGAAAAACCCTCCTAGGCCGAACCTAAAAGCAAGACTAAAAGCAGAGAATAACAGCAGAAAATAAAAATGCAGATAATTAATTAACATGAAATTAAAGGAATTTAAATACAGGATAATACATGATAAATACTAAATAAATATATATATGAGATGTACATGTATAAAAATACGCATTCTGGGAACGGGAAGTGACATCTCTACCCACCTTAGAAAAATTTTGTCCTCGGAATTTCAAATCCAGGCAGGTAGAAATATCGGAGCTAAACTAATACAAGCAATTCTAGTGAGCAAGCAATCATTTTTACCATATCAAAAGCAAGTACTATATATGTAAATTCATCAATCCACGATATCAAGTAGCTCTACCCATAAGGTGATAAGCATGAAGAATCAGGACAATCAAGGTATACTGAAAGAGATATACCTTGTGAGTCAAATAGGTATGGATGCCGTGATCGGATATCATCCTCACGTTCCCACGTTGACTCTCCCAAGGAGTGATGACCCCAAGCAACACGGACAAGACTAATTGTTCGGTTCTTAAGTATTTTCTCTCTTCGGTCCAAAATGGACACAGGCTGTTCCTCGTAAGACAGGTTGGTACCAACAACCAGCTCAGAATGATCGAGGATATGGCTTGGGTCCGATACATACCTACGTAATTGAGATACATGAAACACGTCATGCACCTCTCGTAACGAAGGTGGGAGGGATAAACTATAAGCAACATCGTCTATCCGATCAAGGATAACAAATGGGCCCACGTACTGCGGACTCAATTTTCCGCGAACGCCAAATCTAATGACCCCACGAGTAGGTGAGATCCGCAAGAATACGTGGTCCCCAACAGAGAACTCTAACGACCTACGATGCTGGTCCGCCCAATGACGATGCCGGTCCTGCGCAACTCGAAGTCGCTCTCTAATTCCCTTAACCACTTCAACCGTCTGAATAATCATTTCTGGGCCTAACATCTTTCTCTCTCCGATATCATCCCATGCAAGCGACGACCTGCACTTCTTACCATATAGTGCTTCAAATGGCGCCATCTGGATACTGGCTTGATAACTATTGTTGTATGAGAACTCGACTAAGTACAGGTGACTCTCCCAAGACCCTCTAAAATCTAGAGTGCAAGCTCGTAACATGTCTTCTAAAGTCTGAATCGTTCTTTCTGATTGTCCATCCGTCTGCGGATGGTAAGCCGTGCTAAATCTTAACTTGGTACCCAGACTATGATGTAAGCTCTTCCAGAAATGTGATATAAAGCGGGTATCTCGGTCCGACACAATACTGACAGAGACTCCATACTGCCTGACTATCTGTTGCATATACAACTCTGCCAACTTTTCTGTAGATTGTCCTACTCTGAAAGGAAGAAAATGTGCTACCTTCGTAAGTCGGTCCACTACTACCCAAATAGCGTCCTTACCATTTGGTGATCTCGGTAAACCGATCACAAAGTTCATTGTAATATGCTCCCATTTCTATTCCGGGATAGGAAGTGGTTGCAATAACCCAGCTGGCCTTTGCTGTTCTGCCTTCACTTGCTGACATACCAAGCAACGGGAAACAAATCTAGCTATCTTCCTCTTCATCCCGTTCCACCAGAAATGCTGCTTGATATCTTGGTACATCTTGGTCCCTCCAGGGTGAATAGAATACTGAGAACTGTGAGCTTCTGCCATAACCTCCTGTCTGTTATCTCCACTAGGCACACATAGACGAGATGCAAACCTAAGTGTACCATCTTCATGAATTCTCATCTCCTTCCTGAGTCCTGACTCACACTCTGTCCTAAGCTTCTGAATCCTTGGGTCTTGTGCCTGAGCTGCCTTGATCCTGCCTACCAAGTCGGATTGAACTTGCAGACTTGTTAGAACTCCTACATTACTAGGAAGTATAACTTCGATGTCCATCTCCTGAAGGTCTTCTAAGATATGACTCTGTGTTGTCAACATAAATGCGCCGTCTCTCCTGCTGAGAGTGTCTGTTACTACATTAGCCTTGCCGAGATGATACTGAAGCTCCACGTCATAATCCTTGATCAACTCCAGCCATCTTCTCTGCCTCATGTTTAGTTCCTTCTGAGTAAAGATGTACTTCAGACTTTTATGGTCTGTGTACATGTCCACTCGATCACCATATAAGTAATGCCTTCATAGCTTTAGAGCAAACACTACTGTCGCTAACTCCAAATCATAAGTTGGGTAATTCTTCTCGTGGTCCCGAAGCTGCCTAGATGCATATGCTATCACCTTCCCATGTTGAATAAGGACACATCCAAGTCCTTTACCTGACGCATCACAATATACTGTAAAACCTCCGGGTCCAACTGGCAATGTAAGAATAAGTGCTGATATCAATTTCTGCTTCAAAGTCTCAAATGATGCCTGACATTCTGTCGACAAACGAATGGTACATCCTTCCGGGTCAAGCGGATCATGGGTGCTGAAAGCCTTGCAAAGTCTGACACAAACCTTCTGTAATATCCTGCCAATCTCAAGAAACTCTGCACATCTGCTACGGTCTTGGGTACTGGCCAACTTTTTACTGCTTCTACCTTCTTGGGATTCACTGCTACTCCAGCTCCTGATATAATGTGACCCAAAAATGAAATGTGATCCGACCAAAACTCACACTTGCTGAGCTTGGCATACAACTGGTTCTCTCTCAGAACTTGTAACACTTTTCTGAGGTGGTCTTCATGCTCCTCTTCACTAGCAGAGTATACGAGAATATCGTCAAGAAACACAATGACAAACTGGTCTAAGTATGGCATATAGATGTGATTCATCAAATCCATGAATATTGCTGGAGCATTGGTCAAACCAAACGGCATTACTATGAATTCATAATGCCCATAGTTCGACCTGAATGCTGTCTTGAGAATATCTTCCTTCCGAACCCTCACCTGATGGTATCTTGAACAAAGATCTATCTTGGAGAAAACTCTAGCTTTGCTCAACTGATCAAATAAGTCGTCAATCCTGGGTAATGGGTACTTATTTTTCACTATTGTCGCGTTAAGCTTCCTGTAGTCAATACACAATCTGGATGACCCATCCTTCTTTCCCACAAGTACCACTGGTGCTGCTCACGGTGATATGCTGGCTTGGATGAACTTCTTCTCCTTCAGTTCCTCTATATGCTGATATACCTTGGCCTGTTCTGAATCTGCCATTCTGTAAATTCGATCTGATATCGGTTTAGTTCCAGGTGCCAATTCTATACTGAACTCAATATCTCTAATCGGTGGTAGCCCTGGAAGTTCTTCGGGAAATACGTCTAGAAATTCTTCAACTACCTTCGGAATCTGAACTTCTTCCATTGCCGTTATTACTCCCTGCTCTTGTTGAGTTGCCCCTGATCTGACTAAGGTGAACCTCTTCATGCCTGGAATATCAAAAGACACACTCCCTCTACGACAATCTATTGTCGCATGACTGTCTTTCAGCCAGTCCATGCCTAAGATAACGTCGAAATTTTCAACAGGAAATTCTATCAACCGGACGGGTAAGGAATGTCCGCAAACTACAACGCTACATGCTAAAATAACTCTACTAACTCCTACGAGCCCATTACCAGTGAGTATATTCAACCTCCCTGGCAATACCTCGAACTCCATTCCTAGTCGTGCCGCAAATTGTGCAGATATAAATGAATGGGATGCTCCCGAATCAAACAATGCTACTGCGGGATACGAGGCGACGAGAATATTACCTGCCACAAAATCTCCCGATGCCAATACCTCCTCCAAGGACAGAGTGAATGCTTGCCCTCGACCTCCTTGCTGGTTTCCATGCTGCGGTCTAGCCTGATGTTGTTGCTGGCCCCTGTCTTGATGATGCTGGGGTGGTCTATGCTGGTGTTGCTGCATCGGCGGCCCCTGCTGTCGAAATATCTGAGCCTGCGGTATTAACGGACGCTGTGCCAACGGCCTTACTGCCACCGCTGGTCCTCGATACTGGCCTGCCCCTGGTGCTGGCAGAGCAGGAAACTGTTGCCCTGGTCCTCCTGACCTCGAATTCATGGGACATGTGGTAATCCGATGGTCTGGATTTCCACATATCAGACATAGTCCATTCAATTTCCGACACACATCTCTAGTGTGCCCCATCTTCCCACAATAAATACAGCCCACCGGGGGTTGTTAGTTCTTCCTCTGTTGCTATTGCTGCTGCCTGGGTGGTGGTGCTGGTCCTCGTATCGCCACGTCGTGGATACGAATGCCAGTGGATGGTGCTGTTGTTCGGGGCGCTTCTCTCCCACCTCCTTCAATCTGACTGTGGGATCTCTTCTGACCCCCAGTCCTTGTCGCAAGCCTCTGAATGGTGATCTCATGCCTTCGAGTTGCCGTCAATACTTCGTCAAAAGTTTGGTAATTGTGCCCCTTTATCAATTGCAAAAGTTTAAGATGAAATCCTTGCTGAAACCTCATGGCCCTCTGGCTCTCTGTTGCTACCATCTCTGGGGCGAATCTACTCAATCTGCAGAACTCTGCTGCATAAGCATCTACAGTCTTGTCGGCCTGCCTGAGGTTGATAAACTTCTGTTGTAGCTCAAACCGTGCCACAACTCCACAGTACTTGGTCTTGAATCTTGTAGTAAAATCGTCCCAAGCCACAGGACGTCTGATGCCCACTTCCTCTGATTCCCACCAATCACGTGCGAGATCCTGAAGTAACAACTTTACTAGATCCACACGTTCTTCTGCCAGTACCTTAGCTGCTGTCAGAATAGCCTCAATATCCTTAAGCCATGTGTCTGCTGAGATGGCATCCTCCGTGCCCTCGAAACGGCGGGGGTTGTACTTGCAAAACCTGGCTGATGCTCCTGAATCAGTCCTCATTCCTCTTTCCAAAGCCGTCTGCAATCCTTGGTTGACAACACATTCTGCTCTTGTAGTTGAGTGTGCATGCGTTGCTGGGCCAACATCTGATGTTGCTGAGTAGCCATCATTCCTCTCATGATCTCCAGAAGGGCTGGTGTGTCCACTTGGGTAGGTGGAACTGTGGGTGGTATTGGAACTTCCAGATACTGCGGTTCAGCTGCTGGTTCTATTATCACTTCTTCTTGGATAGTCTCCTGAGGTAAGACTGGCCCTTGTTGCTGACCAACCTGGTCATGTTGTCCATGTTGCCCCTGCTATTGTCCAGCTCTGACCGATGCGGACGAAGTGCCCCTAAGAAAAGGGACAAGAGAACAATCAAACAACCGGACATGAAGGATCAATAAAGTCAAAGGATACCGGAATGTTAAGCAAGGGTTGAGAATAACGAATCATGAGATCAAGGGGGGACACATGTGATTGAGACATCCTATAAATCAAAACACCCCACAAGTTTGAAATCAGACCTGCATGGGCCACCACTAAAACCTTGTCACGCCCCAGAACCAGAATACTGGAGAGCGGGGGAATGACTCAGCCAGCTACGTATTACGGGTAGATGAATACCGTATAATACGATCAACGCTGTCTAACCAGACGAGGGGGTGCATACTACATAAAAGTCTTACTATGGTCACTTCACATCTATTGTCTCAATCATTCAAACAAGAAGCAAAAATAGAGAACATGTAAGATAAAGCAGTAAGGCGTCCCAAACGCTTAGTCAAAATGTTCTTGAGATCTGGCTTTACAAAACATAGCAAGATGGTATAGTAACATATACACAATTGTTATCAGCTGCAGTCTGACTTAATTATAATTATGTAAAAGTAAGTGCAAGACAATCCGACTAACATGTCGGTGCCAAACGGCTAAGTATGAAGTAAATAACAAAACGAGCGGTGGAGTAAGGAACCCACTCGAGTCCTCCTGCGATCATCCCTCTAGTATTGACCATCTTGGAGGTGGAAGTAAGCTGAGTCCTCGGGAACCGGCTCTAAATCTGGCCATGCAAAACCAGAGAGGTTAGACCTCTAATAGCAAGTACCACAAGGAAGCACGATATGAAGGATTAAACCAGTAAGTAAGAGGATATAATAATAGATCTCTGCTATCTACTAGGACTCACACAACATCACGACACTTCGAACCAACCTCCCAACCAAACAAGGACAAAAGTTGGCCCGTCATGTCCTGACATTCTGATCATCTCAGTTAGGCAACAGAGTAGGTACAGTACACAAACAAATCATCTTGAACGGCCAATCAACTCCTACGACTTGCTATTGTGAGTCCCAGGTTATCCTGGAATTATGCAATGTCGCCCTAATTTCCTGTATTTTGTATTTATACTCGTATCTGGATTTTGGCATGTATTTTATTTTTCTTAACTTGTGGAATTTCGATATTCTCGTATTTTGGGTTTTGTCATGGCTCGGTTTTAATTGGTTTAGGGTTGGTTTGGTTTGGTTTAATGTGTATTGGAACACCTTAACCTATGCTCCACCCTCAACACACCACATCCCACCCTCTTTAAAACTCCACCAGCTTTTTCTCTCTCTTCATAAACCACCATTTATTTCTTCTTCTCCTTCCTCTACACAACACTCTTCTCCTTCCTCTACACACACCCACCCATGGGCAAGTGCACCTTGCCACCACATGAGAACACCATTTTATTTGTCCATTTGCTAGTTTAGGACATGGTGATTAACATTAGAACTTGGTATTTGTGATTTGGAGTCTCCATTGTTCTAGATCCAAGTTTTCTCTATTTTAATTTTGTATGGTTTTGATCTATTTAAGTTAGATTTTTATGGGTTTTGATGTTTCCATGTGGAAGAGAGTTCAATTCCACCCTAGTTAGAACTTTGGAAATCTGGATTTGGAGTTCGGATGACCAAGTTGTGATGCCTTGAAGTTTTGGGAGGCATTGGAGCTTCTTCTCAGCCATGGAGAAGAAGGCCCAGACCCTACGTGTGTGTTTTTACGCGTACGCAGCTCTCTGCTTGCGTGCTTTTGTATGTACGCTGCTCTCTGGCGTGCGTGACTTTTCGCGTACGCAGCTCTCTTGCGTGCGTGACTTTTCACGTATGCTGCTCTCCTGCGTGCGTGACTTTTCACGTACGCTGCTCTCTTACGTGCGTGACTTTTCGCGTACGCAGCTCTCCTGCGTGCGTGACTTTTTACGTACGCTGCTCTCTTGCGTGCGTGACTTTTCACGTACGCTGCTCTCTTGCGTGCGTGACTTGTGCGTACGCTGCTCCCCTGACCCCTTGCTTAACCCATTGGCTCTAGGAGTATTGGTTTTATTTCTCGACTTGGTTTCTCTTTTATGGATTGGGTTTTCCTGAGATCTGTTCAACACAGCACGACTATCTTGACCCGACACGGCCTAACACGGTTTTCAAGTAATTGTTTATGACTAGTACGGTTCTCGAGGTTTTCTGTGGATTATAATTTTGGTATTCTCTGATCTCCTGGCTAGTGACCCAGTGGGGTGCACACCTAACTTGTAACTTGTAATTAATCCTTGTGACTTGATAACTTGATAGTGGCCCGTGGCGGCACACTCCTAACTTGTAGCATGACTTGATAACTTAACGTTGTTGCGACGGCTAACTTGATATGCTAAGTAAATTCTTGACACCGTGGGTGATTGTATTGAATGTGCTTGTGTAAGCAACCAGTCTTGTCTCGCATCATGTCTAGGACATGAATCCCTGGTTTCCTACGGTCAGGGATTCATACTGAATCTGGCAAGGTTAATGACTAGATGGATCAAATAGTTCATGGAGAAATCCCCAGTTACCTGTTGCCCCTTTGGTCCCGGCCTTATATATATATACATGGGATTTGTTGCTATCCGTCGAGATGAGCGCACTTCTAGCCCGCCTCGAGTGTGGTACCTTAGGACACATGTATCTTACTACAGTGTGTCTGCTATATCCTGCTATCTTTTTCTTTTCTTGCTGGGATCACTCAGGTAGTAACAAACAGGTAACCGAACTTGGAATTCTCATTGTATCTTGCTAGTAATTAGGCCATGTGATAACCCTAGTTAGTTAAAGTAGTAAGCCGTAGTATCTGCTTGGCCGTAATTGATTGAATAAGGTATAGCCAGTCTAGCCATGTCTTGATCCAGTACAAGATTGCTTCCTGTCTTGATTTCTTACATTATTATTTTACCGATAAATGGTGGGAGAATCCAAGTGCCGTTCAGACGAAGGGTTACAACCCCGGTCCTTGTTTGGTTTACGGATTGTAACCTGGTTATCTGAATAGTCCCATGGTTACCTCATCGTATATCACCTGTTATGTTTTTTCTTAACTCCTGTCTTTATTACCTTATTATTATTGTGCTAATTGCTGGCTTTTGTTCTTATTTTGTGGTCTCCTTTGTGGCACTTGCTCTTTCTGGGGTCTGACCCAGCTGGTTTTGTATGGCCAGATACCGGAGCAGCAGCAAAGGATCTACCTGCTTTCCAGCCAGATGGTGACCACTAGAGGGAATCCTGGCAACGAATGTGTTTCTTTTATTCTCCCACTGTAATTGTACATTATTCTTTTGAGGCATTCAGCCGACGAGCACCTGTTAGCTCGATGCACTTTACTTTCTGTCTGCCTACGGGCTGTAAACATGATTGGCAACTCGAGGTTGATCATGTATGACTTAACTCTTGCTAGTCCTTACATTTTGTACGACTAGCTTCGTGATCATATGGATATGTAATGTTTGGGATGCCTTACAATTGTATATTTGGTGATCTGATATCTTGTAATTATTATTAGTTGATTGAGATTGAGACAATAGGATAATTATGACCTTAAGAGACTGATGGCTTGTAGACAAACCCTCATATTTCTAGACAGCCGTGACCGTATAGTGAGATGGATTCCATTTCATTATACGTAGCTGGCTATGTCCACCCCCGCTCTCTAGTATTTTGGTTCTGGGGCATGACATGCAATAAAGATTCCTCAGTTCTTACTATGTGCGAGCAAGGCTAGTCTATCCAGTCAATCAATTGCGCCAATCATGAATTAGACGAGTCCCAGCGGGACGCCCGTCATCAATATACAATATACAGTAATAATATAAGCAGATACCGCTCCCTGCCCGTATGGCAGGTTTACAGTATCTGTGGGAACCAGCCGGCCTATCGGGCACTACTAGTCCCAAGAGGGCTGCCATGTAAGAGCTCGGGGATCCATTCTCTCCATGCAATCATTATTTTATTTAACTTAATATTCTCTACGTTGAGTGAAATCCCATGCCGTGGATCATGGTCATTCAAATGAGTACTTTCGTACGGGATACGATATGCGCAACTCTACAACGATACCCGTGCGGCTAGGTTATAGGTCTTACATAGCGTAATGCAACAATCAAATCTAACCACGGAGTAATCATGCCTTGACCATAAAGTACATATGCTGCTTTGTAGAAAAATAAATAAATTGAAGCCTGCACATGCCTGTATGTCAATATTCGGGATCGGCTAATCGATTACAATAGTTCATTACATGAACGTGTCTCATTCATTTAATTCAATAAGACGATTAGCCAGTCTCTTAGTTCCAACTAGGAACGCATGATCAATTTTAGTCAAGATAACCATTATTATCAATGGTGATAAGGCATGAAAGTCAATTAGTATTAAATGGGGTCGAGTCTATAACTCCTCAGGGTTAAGTTCCAGTCTTACTAGGTATCCATAAACCAAATCAAGACACAGGGCATGTTCCACACAACCATATATATTAAAAATATTAACATGCTAAGATTATCGAGTTCATAAAAAGGCGTAAGGATATAATAGAAGAATTATCATGCCACCATTAAATGAATAAATTATAGAACAAATAGAAACACCCAGGTCAGGAAGTCACGCCAACAAGTCTATGCTAAGGCCAACAAGTCACGCCAAGACTAGTAGGTAGGAGTGAGCGTATAAACAGCGTGAGCGTGAAAAGTGGTTCACGTTGGCACGCACAGCGTGAGCGTGAAGGGTAATTCACGCACTCATAACGTGAGCGTGAAAAGTAACTCACGCACGCACAGCGTGAGCGTATGAGCATGAAAAGCGTGATAAGAAATCCACGCACGCACGCAAAGATGTGAGCGTGATAAGTAACTCACGCACGCACAGCGTGAGCGTGATAAGAAATCTACGCACGCACGCAAAGACGTGAGCGTAACTAAAAATTTACGCTGACACGTAAGAACGTGTGCGTGACTAAAAATTTACGCTGACACGTAAGAACGTGTGCTTGACTAAAATTCATGCTAACACGTAAAGACGTGTGCGTGACTAAAATTCACGCTAACACGTAAAGATGTGTGCGTGACTAAAAATTCACGCTAACACGTAAGACGTGTGCGTGACTAAATCTCCTGAACTCCAATCTTATGAAGCCTTCGTTCCAAGCCAGAAATGAGGTTCCCATGGTTCAGAATGGTGTGGAATGAGAATCTCTACAACATGAACTATCTATTCCGAAAAGCACGCCAGTTTGGTGGATCAAAACCCATGAACAACCGAGAATACTGTTACTTAGATCTAGAAGAAACAAGCCAAAGAAATCAAAAATGCTAAGTAGTAAACTCTCTTAGAATCACAAGAGGAATACAAATGAACCATAAAAATGGGTGAAGGAGAAGCAAGATGTACTTGCCTTCTCCTGGTAGGTGGAAGAGAGTGATGAGGAAGAAGAAGAAGTAATTGGTGAATGAGAGTTATGAGGAGAGAGAAGGGGATGGGGGCTTTAAATGGAAGGGGTGGTGGTAGGTGGGGTTCGGTTCATGTGAACCACCATGAACCCGAAAAAAACCCTCCTAGGCCGAACCTAAAAGCAAGACTAAAAGCAGAGAATAACAGCAGGAAATAAAAATACAGATAATTAATTAGCATAAAATTAAAGGAATTTAAATACAGGATAATACATGATAAATACTAAATAAATATATATATGAGTTGTACATGTATAAAAATACGCATTGTGGGAACGGGGAGTGATACTCGTTTTGTTAATTACTTTATATTTTGCCGCTTGGCACCGACATGTTAGTCGGATAGTCTTGCACTTACTTTTACATAATTGTAATTAAGTTAGACTGCAGCTGATAACAATTATGTATATGTTGCTATATCACCTGGCTATGTTTTGTAAAGCCAGATCTCAAGAACATTTTGACTAAGCATTTGGGACGCCTTATTGCTTTATCTTAAATATTCTCTGTTATTGCTTCTTGTTTGAATGATTGAGACAATAGATGTGAAGTGACCATAGCGAGACTTTTATGTAGTATGCAACTCTTGTCTTTTAGACAGAATTGATCGTATTATACGATATTTATCTACCCGTAATACGTAGCTGGCTGAGCCATTCCTCCACTCTCCAGTATTCTGGTTCTGGACCGTGACAAGGTTTTAGTGGTGGCCCATGCAGGTCTGATTTTAGACTTGTGGGGTATGTTGATTTATAGGATGTCTCAATCACACATGTTCCCCCTTGATCTCATGATTCGTTGTTCTCAATCCTAGCTTGACCTTCTCATATCCTTTGACTTCATTGATCCTTCATGACCGGTCGTTTGATTGTTCTCTTGTCCCTTTTCTTAGGGGCACCTCGTCTGTACCTGTCAGGACTGGACAACAACAACAAGGGCAATATGGGCAACATAACCAGGTCGGTCAGCAACAAGGGCCAGTACTACCTCAAGAGACTATCCAAGAAGAAGTGATAGTAGAAGCAGCAGCTGGATCGCAGTATCCGGAGGTTCCACCACCACCAACAGTTCCACCTACCCCTGTAGAAGTGGATACACCAGCCCTTCTGGAGATCCTGAGAGGAATGATGGCTACTCAGCAACATCAGATGTTAGCCCAGCAGCGTATGCACGCTCAGTTACAAGAGCAGAATGTATTACTTAACCAAGGATTGCAGACAGCTTTGGAAAGAGGGGCAAGAACAGATTCATGAGCATCAGCCTGGTTTTACAAGTACAACCCCCGCCGTTTCGAAGGCACGGAGGATGCCATCTCAGCAGATGCATGGCTTAAGGATATTGAGGTCATTTTGATAACTGCTAAGGTGTCGGCAGAAGAACGTGTAGATCAGGTGAAGTTGTTACTTCAGGATCTCGCACGTGATTGGTGGGAATCAGAGGAGGTAGTCATCAGACGTCCTGTGGCTTGGGACGATTTTACAGCAAGATTCAAGACAAAGTACAATGGAGTTGTGGCACAGTTTGAGCTACAACAGAAGTTTATCAACCTCAGACAGGCTGAAAAGACTGTAGATGCTTATGCAGCAGAGTTCTGTAGATTGAGTAGGTTCGCCCCAGAGATGGTAGCAACAGAGAGCCAGAGGGCTATGAGGTTTCAGCAAGGGTTTTATCTTGAACTCTTGCAGTTGATAGAGGGACACAATTATCAGACTTTCGATGAGATATTGACGGCCACTCGGAGGCATGAGATCACCACTCAGAGGATCACGGCAAGGACTGGAGGTCAGAAGAGATCACACAGTCAGATTGAAGGAGGAGGGGGAGCAGCCCGAACAACAACATCGTCCCTGGCATTCGTATTCACGATGTGGCAATAAGAGGGCCAGCACCACCACCCAGGCAACAGCAGCAACAGAGGAAGAACGAGAAACCCCAGCGGGCTGCACTGATTGCAGAAAGATAGGGCACACTAGAGATGTGTGTCGGACATTGAACGAACAGTGTTTGATATATGAAAATCCAGATCATCGGGTTACCACATGTCCTATGAATTCGAGGTCAGGAGGACCAGTACAACAGTTTTCTGCTCTGCCAGCACCAGGGACAGGACAGTATCGAGGACCAGTGGTAGCAGTGAGGCCGTTGGCACAGCGCCCGTTCATGACACAGGCTCAAATGTTTCGGCAGCAGGGACCGTCGATCAGCAACACCAGCATAGACCACCCCAGCATCACCAAGGCAGGGGCCAGCAGCAGCACCAAGCCAGGCCACAGCATGGAAACCAACAAGGAGGTCGAGGGAAGGCATTCACTCTGTCCTTGGAAGAGGCATTGGCATCGAAAGATGTTGTGGCAGGTGACATTCTCGTCGCCTCATATCCCGCAGTAGCATTGTTTGATTCGGGAGCATCGTACTCATTTATACTGCACAATTTGCAACACGGCTAGGAATGGAATTCGAGGCATTACCAGGGAGGTTAAATATACTCACTGGTAATGGGCTCGTAGGAGTTAGTTGAGTTATTCTAGCATGTTGCGTTGTAGTTTGCGGGCATTCCTTACCCGCCCGGTTGATAAAATTTTTGTTAAAAATTTCGACGTTATCTTAGGCATGGACTGGCTGAAAGACAGTCATGCGACAATAGATTGTCGTAGAAGGAGTGTATCTTTTGACATCCCAGGCATAAAGCGGTTTACCTTAGTCAGATCAGTAACAACTCAACAAGAGCAGGAAGTAGTGACGGCAATGGAAGAAGTTCAAGTTCGAAGGTAGTTGAAGAGTTTCTGGACGTATTTCCCGAAGAACTTCCAGGTCTACCACCGGTTAGGGATATTGAGTTCAACATAGAATTGGCACCTGGAACTAACCGCTATCAGATCGAGTTTAAGAATGGCGAATTCAGAGCAGGCCAAGGTATATCCGCACATAGAGGAACTGAAGGAGAAGAAGTTCATCCAAGCTAGCGTATCACCGTGGGCAGCACCAGTGGTACTTGTGGGGAAGAAGGATGGGTCATCCAGATTGTGTGTCAACCCCTTGACCAATTTTACCCTCTCAATTTTTTAGTTATTTATTATTCATTTGTCACATGCATTGGTTATAATTTATATTTGGTTATTGAAATATACCAAATAGAGGGATAGGTTGAGGAATATAGGAAACAGCAGGGGCCCAAAGGCAAAATTTCTATTTTTAAAATTTAAACCTGTTAGCCTCTAAGCACACCCTGTTACAAGCTGAACCCCGAGTTCTTGTGATAGACCCAGGAGTTTTAAACAGAGATTCCCTCTATCCAATCTTCCCTTCATCAAAATCTGAGATTCTCCTATATATATGGGAGGATCAGCAACCTCTTGCTCTACGATCAAACCCTAAAAACTCCCTCTGCCGCCCCTGTCCTTTGAGACCAACTTCCAGCAACTGAAGGATAGAGAGCACTCGAACTCCTAAACAAACAGGTAATCTTTTATCCCTCAAATCAATTTCTAATTTTAGTTGTCAATGGATCCTTAATTCTGTTAAATAGTAGCCTAGGCGTTTGTATAAATTCCTGAGAGGTAGGCATAGTTAAGAAAGGATTGGGGAACAATGTTCCTAGAGGCCTAGGTAGCAGCTATACCACATAGAAATTTAACCACAGGAAGTCATCATGCTACCAAGCCTGAACATGTTCTCTACTTGCGAACCAAAGAGCTCTACGCATTAGGCAGGCATAGGACTTGTAATTAGGATTCCTGTTAGACTGAGGAGGGACTTGTGGAAATCCCTAAGACCTAGGAATATCTGCCCACACTTGATTTCAGTCCTAAACTGGGCTGTATAGCTTCCCATCTCAAATCCAAATACCCCATTTAATGAGTGCTGTCCTGCTTTAGGTAATGTCAGTCCTCTATGCTTCAGAACACATATTGGTTCTGCACGTTCCAAAACTTCTGATACTCTATAGAACCAAGCACACTCCTTTATATATATGATGTTCCATTGCTCATGTGCAAATGCTCATATTATGATATCCTGCACATCCATGGGGAAGCTGTTTTGGTCAATCTGATATATATATATAGTTCCCTCATATCCTGTATCAGACCGGTTTAGGGATCAACTCCCTTACGTATTTTACAAACACATACAATTGTGCACGTTCCTGAAGAGTGCACTGCCAATTTGCTTTAGGCGCCAACAGCAGGTACATGGAAGCTAAAGCCTGTGGCTTGGCCTGTAGGTTTTGAGTCTAGTTATCTCGAATACAAGGTGTTGGCTTAGGGCTGCCTTGTGCCTACAGGGCATGGTAAGGGGTAATGAAGTAAGGACTTACCTGGGATCATCCTTGGCTGAGAAATCAGGTCGTGGAGTTGAGTATCAGACCATGCCACACGTATTAGACTCCTTGTGCAGTCCCTGCTTAATCCATGTGGTTCAGTCCCTGGGCATTTCCCTTATCAACCTGCAAATGTGCACTGCATACACTTAGCGCAGTCACCAGGTTTTATGGAGTTCATTCACTGCACTTAAGTGGCACTGTATGTCATGTTCTGCATCATGGTTTATTAATTCGAATGTCCTGGCCATCCCATCCCTTCATAATTAGTTGCAATGCATCATGGTACATGAGTTCGGTCCCCTGCTCTCTTAATATCAAGTCTTTTTCAGATGTGTATCCATAAGAATGCCTAGTTCAGATATTGAAACTATATGTATCAATCCCTTGTCCAAATATGATCATATGGGACTCGAGTACATTGTCCATCCTCTCTTCCAACATTTAGTAACAGGGTGAAGCTACAAGGGATTATTTACTCTTAAACAACAGTGAGAGTTTGTCATGTCTGTATTTTGGTTTAAGATAATTAAATCACTATCCTTTGGAATGTGGTCATTTCCTTATTGATTTTAATGGTGTCCTGCACTAAAACACTTCATGTGATTGCATTACCTTGTCTTGAAAACCTTCGTTTCTCAAGCATACCACTCTGCTCTTGAGTCCAGATTTGAGTTCAGACTCAATGGGTTCTGGACACTCTGAATACTACGAATCAGAACCCCACATGTCCTGCACATTGCTGCAACCTTGCAAAGGAGTTAGCCAAGCTACATGGTATGAAATATCTGAGCATGGTCTGATTCTATTAACATGAGTATTACATACTTGGTTTACTGTCCTAGCAACAAATATGGGTTTGGGTTATGGATCCTGAACTAGAACAAGGGTTGGTATCAGGAATGGGACTATAGTTCCTTATTTTGTTGAAAACCCATGTTTTGGTTGATCCATGAATACTTGAGTATCAGAGTTAAGGGGTTACTGAGTAACCAGATAGGTTAAGGTTCAAGTTTAGTCAAGAACCAGACATGCACCATTGATTCTATTGTTGATTTATGGAGCTCAAAAGCTTCTGATACATTGGTGCCATATAATGTATTACAGGCCTACAGATTCTGGTACTTCTCAGTTTTAAAAACCTTTATTCGAGGTGAATGTAGGGTATCATACAGCAGGGGATGCCCTGAATAACAGGCAAGGTATCAGGATCGGTTTACCTGTGGTATACTAGTATAAGTCTTGGTGAACAACAAGAATATGATGTAACTTTAGATCATGTAAGCTGGATATTCGTGGAGTAATCTTGCAATGAACATAGTAGCTTAGTAGCAGTTCTTCAATAACATTCAATGTTAATTGTAGCATTTGTTCATTTAAGAAAAAGACAACTCTAGCAATATGAGCTAGCAATGGGAGACAAGGATGTTCGAACAGGAACTATAGACTATATAAGGGATACAAGGACAGGTCAGGTTCATATTGAAGTACTCATGGGAATAACAAGTAGACTGGTAGATAGAGTTTTGGACTAATTGCATTTAGAGACCAAGGCTGATTTCATTATGTCTGTATACATAATGGTCTGCCACATGTCATATATAATTATCCTGTACCACCACGAAGTCATATCCTCTGCTATGTCAAGTACCAGTTGAATACTCTTGTAATTAATTGATTTGTTAGAGACAAGTAAGGTTCGTAGTACTGGACTAAACTAGGCCTATACTAACAAATTGCCTTCTGAGCCATTTCCTTGTTGGTATACATATGAGAGCATGTAGGCATGACCCTAAGATTCTAAGTAGACTATATTTACATATCACAAAGGGATTGAGAGCAAAGGCAGTATACACCCACCAACTAAAATTTCTAATAAACCTAGAAATGCTAGATAACCAAACTAGACATTGATGAATTGAACATATGGATTTATGAACAGGTTAATTGGATCTCGATATGGATTTTCAACCCTAACCACAGCTCAGGACCACAGGCAAGTATACCTTGCCTTTCTACACAGCTTTATTACATGCACTGTCTATTATTTTATCCATTTTTCTCATATTGTTGCCATGTATCTTTTCTATCAAGCTTGTATATTTTATCATTGCTTTAGACAGTGTTCACAGTTTGCCTTGTATCTTATTGATCGTGCCTTGATTGAGTCGTGCCTCCGTGTCTTGAACCTTGAAGCTAACCTGCGAGTCCACGATAGGGACGAGGGTTAGTAGTTATTGGTCCACACCTGCGAGTCCACACTAGGGACGAGGGTGATGCTAATCTGTGAGTCCACACTAGGCGAAGATTAGTAGTAGATGCTAATCTGCGAGTCCACACTAGGGACGAGATTAGTAGATGCTAACCTGCGAGTCCACGATAGGGACGAGGGTTAGTGGTACAGGGTTACGCCTGCGAGTCCACACTAGGGACGAGGGTGATGCTAGCCTGCGAGTCCATATTAGGGACGAGGGTTAGTAGTAGAGGCTAGCCTGCGTCCACTAGGGACGAGGGTTAGTAGTTCAAACCTGCGAGTCCACGCTAGGGACGAGGGTTTGAGTATTCGTTTTGGCTATCCGTTGACATCTTGACATGAGTTCTCTAGTTCTTGTTCAGCAGTTCACCTATGTGTAGACAGTGTATAGTTTCGTGCTTTATTCATTGTACCGTTTCACTTGTTTATTCTGTACTTTTCTCCATGCATAAACTGTTAGAAAGGCTCGTTTTTATGTATCTTGCTAGTCCTCTGAGGACCTGATGATCTCTTCAGGTTAGCTGAGCTTGAGTTAGGAGCAGACCAGAGGGTTGAGCCAACATCAGATCGCATCGCGTGCACTTGAGGTGGTCTAGATTAGCAGTTTTTCATTCAGTTAGTTACTCCATGTATTCTTTATTTTCTTCCGTCTACTGGTAGTGGATTTGTGTCCACCGGACGTGACAGTGATTCTTGATATTCAGTTTATTCATTATTATTCAGTTCATGTCTTTTCATTGATCTTGACTGCGACATGATTATATTTTGTGGATGAGATATAGTTTTCCCGTGATTCTAGATTGCCGTGACTTGAGTATAGACAGCGTACTACCACCGACACTGCGGCGTAGGCTGGGCTTGGACACGTTTCGTATCCGAAAAGCGGATGGGTCGTGACAAGATTTTTTGGTGGCCCATGCAGGTCTCATTAATCACTTCGGTTACGTCACTGTACCGTCGTGAGCCTGCGAATAGGATTAGAAACTTAGGATCTCATCCACGTGTCTCAAAAACAGTATTGATCTCTGTCCTTGATTTCTAATAATCCTTGACTTGCATCCTGCTTGAAATCTTCGTGCCGTAAATGTTTAGGGTTGTGTTGGACTTGTGGTTCCAACCAACACATAGCTCGCAACTGTCCGAAGAAGAACGCAAGTGCCCCACCACTACCAACCGCAGGAGGAGGGTGAGCCTTCGCCAGGATCACGGAAGATGCGACGATACCACCCGGAGCGAATGGCGAAAATTTTCAGTAGATTATAGTAGTAGCATTGTTGAGAAGTATTATGTTTGGTTTTGACTTGCAAAGATTCACAATAATTCTATAGCAAACTGTTAAATTATTCTTTCTAGTAGTAGACCGCAGCTCCTTAAATTTTGAGGACGAAATTTGTTTAAGGGGGATAGAGTTGTCAACCCCTTGACCAATTTTACCCTCTCAATTTTTTTTTAGTTATTTTATTATTCATTTGTCACATGCATTGGTTATAATTTATATTTGGTTATTGAAATATACCAAATAGAGGGATAGGTTGAGGAATATAGGAAACAGCAGGGGCCCAAAGGCAAAATTTCTGTTTTTAAAATTTAAACCTGTTAGCCGCTAAGCACACCCTGTTACAAGCTGAACCCCGAGTTCTTGTGATAGACCCAGGAGTTTTAAAAGAGATTCTCCCTCTATCCAATCTTCCCTTCATCAAAATCTGAGATTCTCCTTTATATATGGGAGGATCAGCAACCTCTTGCTCTACGATCAAACCCTAAAAACTCCCTCTGCTGCCCCTGTCCTCTGAGACCAACTTCCAGCAACTGAAGGATAGAGAGCACTCGAACTCCTAAACAAACAGGTAATCTTTTATCCCTCAAATCAATTTCTAATTTTAGTTGTCAATGGATCCTTAATTCTGTTAAATAGTAGCCTAGGCGCTTGTATAAATTCCTAAGAGGTAGGCATGGTTAAGAAAGGATTGGGAACAATGTTCCTAGAGGCCTAGGTAGCAGCTATACCACATAGAAATTTAACCACAGGAAGTCATCATGCTACCAAGCCTGAACATGTTCTCTACTTGCGAACCAAGGAGCTCTACGCATTAGGCAGGCATAGGACTTGTAATTAGGATTCCTGTTAGACTGAGGAGGGACTTGTGGAAATCCCTAAGACCTAGGAATATCTGCCCACACTTGATTTCAGTCCTAAACTGGGCTGTATAGCTTCCCATCTCAAATCCAACACCCCATTTAATGAGTGTTGTCCTGCTTTAGGTAATGTCAGTCCTCTATGCTTCAGAACACATATTGGTTCTGCACGTTCCAAAACTTCTGATACTCTATAGAACCAAGCACACTCCTTTATATATGTGATATTCTATTGCTCATGTGCAAATGCTCACATTATGATATCCTGCACATCCATGGGAAGCTGTACTTTTGGTCAATCTGATATATATATATACCAGTTCCCTCATGTACCCTGTATCAGACCGTGTTTAGGGATCAACTCCCTTACGTATTTTTACAACACATACAATTGTGCACGTTCCTGAAGAGTGCACTGCCAATTTGCTTTAGGCGCCAACAGCAGGTACATGGGAGCTAAAGCCTGTGGCTTGGCCTGTAGGTTTTGAGTCTAGTTATCTCGAATACAAGGTGTTGGCTTAGGGCTGCCTTGTGCCTACAGGGCATGGTAAGGAGTAATGAAGTAAGGACTTACCTGGGATCATCCTTGGCTGAGAAATCAGGTCGTGGAGTTGAGTATCAGACCATGCCACACGTATTAGACTCCTTGTGCAGTCCCCTGCTTAATCCATGTGGTTCAGTCCCTGGGCATTTCCCTTGTCAACCTGCAAATGTGCACTGCATACACTTAGCGCAGTCACCAGGTTTTATGGAGTTCATTCACTACACTTAAGTGGCACTGTATGTCATGTTCTGCATCATGGTTCATTTAATTCGAATGTCCTGGCCACTCCCATCCCTTTATAATTAGTTGCAATGCATCATGGTACATGAGTTCGGTCCCCTGCTCTCCTTAATATCAAGTCTTTTTCAGATGTGTATCCATAAGAATGCCTAGTTCAGATATTGAACTATATGTATCAATCCCTTGTCCAAATATGATCATATGGGACTCGAGTACATTGTCCATCCTCTCTTCCAACATTCAGTAACAGGGTGAAGCTGCAAGGGATTATGTTACTCTTAAACAACAGTAGAGAGTTTGTCATGTCTGTATTTTTGGTTTAAGATAATTAAATCACTATCCTTTGGAATGTGGTCATTTCCTTATTGATTTTAATTGTGTCCTGCACTAAAACACTTCATGTGATTGCATTACCTTGTCTTGAAACCTTCGTTTCTCAAGCATACCCACTCTGCTCTTGAGTCCAGATTTGAGTTCAGACTCAACTGGGTTCTGGACACTCTGAATACTCATGAATCAGAACCCCACCTGTCCTGCACATTGCTGCAACCCTGCAAAGGAGTTAGCCAAGCATACATGGTATGAAATATGAGCATGGTCTGATTCTATTAACAGAAGCATTATAATACTTGGTTTACTGTCCTAGCAACAAATATAGGGTTTGGGTTATGGATCCTAACTAGAACAAGGGTTGGTATCAGGAATGGGACTATAGTTCCTTATTTTGTTGAAAACCATGTTTTGGTTGATCCATGAATACTCTTGAGTATCAGAGTTAAGGGGTTACTGAGTAACCAGAATAGGTTAAGGTTCAAGTTTAGTCAAGAACCAGACATGCACCATTTGATTCTATTGTTGATTTATGGAGCTCAAAAGCTTCTGCTACATTGGTGCCATATATATGTATTACAAGGCCTACAGATTCTGGTACTTCTCAGTTTTAAAAAACCTTTATTCGAGGTGAATGCAGGGTATCATACAGCAGGGGATGCCCTGAATAACAGGCAAGGTATCAGGATCGGTTTACCTGTGGTATACTAGTATAAGTCTTGGTGAACAACGAATATGATGTAACTTTAGATCATGTAAGCTGGATATTCGTGGAGTAATCTTGCAATGAACATAGTAGCTTAGTAGCATTTCTTCAATAACATTCAATGTTAATTGCATAGCATTTGTTCATTTAAGAAAAAGACAACTCTAGCAATATGAGCTAGCAATGGGAGACAAGGATGTTCGAACAGGAACTAATAGACTATATAAGAGGGATACAAGGACAGGTCAGGTTCATATTGAAGTACTCATGGGAATAACAAGTAGACTGGTAGATAGAGTTTTGGACTAATTGCATTTAGAGACCAAGGCTGATTTCATTATGTCTGTATACATAATGGTCTGCCACATGTCATATATAATTATCCTGTACCACCACGAAGTTATATCCTCTGCTATGTCAAGTACCAGTTGAATACTCTTGTAATTAATTGATTTGTTAGAGACAAGTAAGGTTCGTAGTACTGGACTAAACTAGGCCTATACTAACAAATTGCCTTCTGAGCTATTTCCTTGTTGGTATACATATATGAGAGCATGTAGGCATGACCCTAAGATTCTAAGTAGACTATATTTACATATCACAAAGGGATTGGGAGCAGAAGGCAGTATACACCCACCAACTAAAATTTCTAATAAACCTAGAAATGCTAGATAACCAAACTAGACATTGATGAATTGAACATATGGATTTATGAACAGGTTAATTGGATCTCGATATGGATTTTCAACCCGTAACCACAGCTCAGGACCACAGGCAAGTATATCTTGCCTTTCTACACAGCTTTATTTATATGCACTGTCTATTATTTTATCCAGTTTTTCTCATATTATTGCCATGTATCTTTTCTATCAAGCTTGTATATTTTATCATTGCTTTAGACAGTGTTCACAGTTTGCCTTGTATCTTATTGATCGTGCCTTGATTGAGTCTGCCTCCGTGTCTTGAACCTTGAAGCTAACCTGCGAGTCCACGATAGGGACGAGGGTTAGTAGTTATTGGTTCACACCTGCGAGTCCACACTAGGGACGAGGGTGATGCTAATCTGCAGTCCATACTAGGGACGAGGATTAGTAGTAGATGCTAATCTGCGAGTCCACACTAGGGACGAGGATTAGTAGTAGATGCTAACCTGCGAGTCCACGATAGGGACGAGGGTTACTGGTATAGGGTTACGCCTGCGAGTCCACACTAGGGACGAGGGTGATGCTAGCCTGCGAGTCCACATTAGGGACGAGGGTTAGTAGTAGAGGCTAGCCTGCGAGTCCATACTAGGGACGAGGGTTAGTAGTTCAAACCTGCGAGTCCATGCTAGGGACGAAGGTTTGAGTATTCGTTTTGGCTATCCGTTGACATCTTGACATGAGTTCTCTAGTTCTTGTTCAGCAGTTCACCTATGTGTAGACAGTGTATAGTTTTGTGCTTTATTCATTGCACCGTTTCACTTGTTTATTCTGTACTTTTCTCCATGCATAATAAACTGTTAGAAAGGCTCGTTTTTATGTATCTTGCTAGTCCTCTGAGGACCTGATGATCTCTTCAGGTTAGCCGAGCTTGAGTTAGGAGCAGACCAGAGGGTTGAGCCAGCATCAGATCGCATCGCGTGCACTTGAGGTGGTCTAGATTAGCAGTTTTTCATTCAGTTAGTTACTCCATGTATTCTTTTATTTTCTTCCGTCTACTAGTAGTGGATTTGTGTCCACCGGACGTGACAGTGATTCTTGATATTCAGTTTATTCATTATTATTCAGTTCATGTCTTTTTATGATCTTGACTGCGACATGATTATATTTTGTGGATGAGATATAGTTTTCCCGTGATTCTAGATTGCCGTGACTTGAGTATAGACAGCGTACTAGCGCCGACACTGCGGCGTAGGCTGGGCTTGAACGTTTCGTATCCGAAAAGCGGATGCGGGTCGTGACATTGTGCATTGACTACAGGAAACTTAACGTGGCAACAGTAAAGAACAAGTACCCATTACCCAGGATCGACGACTTATTTGATCAGTTGAGCAGGGCTAGAGTTTTCTCCAAGATAGATCTTCGTTCAGGGTATCATCAAGTGAGGGTTCGGAAGGAGGATATTCCCAAGACAGCGTTCAGGTCGAAGTATGGGCATTATGAATTCTTGGTAATGCCGTTTGGTTTGACTAATGCTCCAGCAATCTTTATGGATTTAATGAATCGCATCTTTATGCCGTACTTGGACCAATTTGTCGTTGTGTTTCTCGACGACATTCTTGTATATTCAACTAGTGAAGAGGAGCATGAAGATCACCTCCGGAAGGTGTTACAGGTTCTGAGAGAGAACCAGTTGTATGCCAAGCTTAACAAGTATGAGTTTTGGTCGGACCACATTTTTTTTGGGTCACATCGTATCAGGAGCTGGAGTAGCATGGATCCCAAGAAGGTAAAAGCAGTAGAGAGTTGGCCAGTACCCAAGATCGTAGCTGATGTACGGAGTTTCTTAGGATTGGCAGGATATTACAGAAGGTTTGTATCAAATTTTGCAAGGCTTTCAGCACCCATGACCCGTTTGACACGGAAGGATGTACCATTCGCCTGGTCGGCAGAATGCCAGGCATCATTTGAGAATCTGAAGCAGAAGTTGATATCATCGCCTATTCTTACATTGCTAGTTGGAACTGGAGGTTTTACTGTATATTGTGATGCGTCAGGTAAAGGACTTGGATGTGTCCTCGTGCAGCATGGGAAGGTGATAGCATATGCATCTAGGCAGCTCCGAGACCACGAGAAGAATTATCCGACTCATAACTTGGAGTTGGCAGCAGTAGTATTTGCTTTGAAGATATGGATGCATTACTTATATGGTGATCGAGTGGACATGTACACAGACCACAAAAGTCTGAAGTACATCTTTACTCAGAAGGAGATGAACATGAGGCAGAGAAGATAGTTAGAGTTGATCAAGGATTATGACATGGAGCTTCAATATCATCCAGGTAAGGCTAATGTGGTAGCAGACGCTCTCAACAGGAGAGGCGGTGTATTTATGTTGACAACACAGAAGCATATCTTAGAAGTCCTTCAGAAGATGGGCATCGAAGTTATACTTCCTAGTGATGGAGTTCTAACAAGTCTACAAGTTCAATCCGATTTGGTAGATAGGATCAAGGCAGCTCAGGCACAGGACCCAAGGATTCAGAAGCTTAGGGCAGAATATGAGTCAGGACTCAGGAAGGAGATAAAAATTTACGAAGATGGTACGCTTAGGTTTGGATCGCGTCTATGTGTACCTAGTGGAGATATCAGACAGGGGGTTATGACAGAAGCTCACAGCTCTCAGTATTCCATACACCCTGGAGGAACCAAGATGTACCAAGATATCAAGCAGCACTTCTGGTGGAACGGGATAAAGAGGGAGATAGCTAGATTTATTTCCCGTTGCTTGGTATGTCAGCAAGTGAAGGCAGAACAGTAGAGGCCAGCTGGGTTATTGCAACCGCTTTCTATCCCGGAATGGAAGTGGGAACATATTACAATGGACTTTGTGACCGGTTTATCGAGATCACAAAGTGGTAAAAATGCTATTTGGGTGATAGTAGATCGGCTTACAAAGGGGCGTACTTTCTTCCTTTCAGAGTAGGACAATCTACAGAAAGGTTGGCAGAATTGTATATGCAACAGATAGGCAGCATAGAGTCCCTGTCAGTATTGTGTCAGACAGAGATACCCGTTTTACATCATATTTTTGGAAGAGCTTACATCATAGTCTGGGTACCAAGTTAAGATTTAGCACGGCTTACCATCCACAGACAGACGGGCAATCAGAAAGAACAATTCAGACTTTAGAGGATATGTTGCGAGCATGCACTATAGATTTTGGAGGGTCTTGGGAGAGACACCTGCACTTAGTCGAGTTCTCATACAACAACAGTTACCAAGTCAGTATCCAGATGGCACCATTTGAAGCATTATATGGTAAGAAGTGTAGGTCGCCACTAGCATGGGATGATATCGGGGAGAGGAAGATGCTAGACCCAGAAATGATTGTCTAGACCGTTGAAGTGGTTAAGGGAATTAGAGAGCGACTTCGAGTTGCACAGGATCGGCATCATCATTAGGCGGACCAGCATCGTAGGCCGCTAGAGTTTTCTGTTGGGGACCATGTGTTCTTGCGGATCTCACCTACCCGTGGGGTCATTAGGTTTGGCGTTCACGGGAAGTTGAGTCCGCGGTACGTGGGCCCATTTGTTATCCTTGATAGGATAGGCGATATTGCTTATCGATTATCCCTTCCACCTTCGTTACGAGAGGTATATGACGTATTTCATGTATCTCAGTTACGAAGGCATGTATCGGACCCAAGCCATATCCTTGATCATTCTGAGCTGGTTGTGGGTACCAACCTGTCTTACGAGGAGCACCCTGTGTCCATCTTGGACCGGAGAGAGAAGATACTCAAGAACCGAACAATTAATCTTGTCCGGGTTGCTTGGGGTCATCACTCTTTAGGAGAGCCAACGTAGGAACGTGAGGATGACATCCGATCACGGTATCCGCACCTGTTTGACTCACAAGGTATATTTTTTCTGTATACCTTGATTGTCTTAACTCCTCATGCTTGTTACCTTATGAGTAAAATTGCTTGGTGTCGTCGATAGTTAAACAAAGATATGTTACTTTCTATTGGCATTGTAGAATGATTGCTTACTCAATTGCTTATGCTTAGATTAGTTTAGCTCCGATGTTTTTATCATGCTTGGATCTGAAATTCCAAGGACGGAATTTTTCTAAGGAGAGTAGAGATGTCACTTCCCGTTCCCAGAATACGTATTCTAAATACATGTACTGCTGGAATGTATTCATTTAATATTATCATGTACTGTTCTGTATTTAAATTCCTTTAATTTTCTGCTAATTATTTTTTGTATTTTATTTTTTGTATTTTACTTTATGCTTTTACTCTGCTTTAGCTTTGTATTGGGTTCGGCTTGAATTGGTTTAATTATGTTGGTTCAACATGAACCAAAACCCCCACCTACCACCACCCCATTTAAAGCCCCAAACCCTCTCCTCTCTTCATTACTTCTTCTCATTACTCTTCTTCTTCCTCATAACTCTCCCACCAACCTAGAAGAGATAGGCAAGTGCCAACTTACTTCTTGATGGATCTCCATTTTTGTTGTTCCATTATCTTCCTCTCAACATTCTAAGACACTTTAGTGCTTGGCATTTTCAATTTCTATGGCTAAATTCTTCTAGATCTAAGTTTATAGTAATTTTAAATTTCTTGGGTTTTGATCTATTTAACATTGTTATTTCCAAGTTTTGATGGTTCCATGTTATAGAGAATTTCGTTCTACCCCATTTTGACCTATGAAAGTCCAAATTTGGACTTACGGTGAAAGTTTTATGGAGCTTGGAAGCCAAGGGTTCCATGACCATCCTTCTCAGGTTTTCTGAGAAGATGGGTCCCCACTTTCCCAACCGCATGAGATTTTCATTTCTCAGCCGCATGAAACTTTATTTCCCAACCGCATGAGATTTGAAACTTTATTTTCCAACTGCATGAGATTTTTATTCTCAGCCGCATGAAACTTTATTTTCCAACCGCATGAGATTTTCATTTCTCAGCCGCATGAAACTTTATTTCCAACCGCATGAGATTTGAAACTTTATTTCCCAACCACATGAGATTTTTATTTCTTAGCCGCATGAAACTTTATTTTCCAACCGCATGAGATTTTTATTTCTCAGCCGCATGAAACTTTATTTTCCAACCGCATGAGATTTTATTTCTCAGCCGCATGAAACTTTATTTCCCAACCGCATGAGATTTTTATTTCTCAGCCGCATGAGATTTTTATTTCTCAGCCGCATGAAACTTTATTTCCCAACCGCATGAGATTTTCATTTCTCAGCCGCATGAAACTTTATTTCCCAACCGCATGAGATTTTCATTTCTCAGCCGCATGAAACTTTATTTCCCAAACGCATGAGATTTTATTTCTCAGCCGCATGAAACCTTATTTTCCAATCGCATGAGATTTTTATTTCTCAGCCGCATGAAACCTTATTTCCCAACCGCATGAGATCTTTATTTTTCAGCCGCGAAATCTTTATTTCCTGAATTTGGCATTAATTAACATTGATTGTTATCTTGATTAATAATTGATCATGCGTTCCTAGAAACTAAGAGACTGGCTAGTCGTCTTAT